>BOPP01000001.1:29544315-29578853 GCA_017312745.1 Gryllus bimaculatus | reverse complement strand
TAAAATGTTGAAACTCACGATCACAGTTTACGTCAGACTTAGAAGTCGTGTCGCAACAATTGAAAGTGTGTCAGTTCCAAATCCGGGAAACGGTGGCTAAAAAGAGGCGCGAAGCAGTTATTTACCCTGAGCACTTCGCCAGTGTGCGGTGCGGGGTCGCCCCGCGGAAGGCCATGCCAAACCAGCGGGGCGTTCCGGCGGGAGAGCAGCGACATGTGGAAGGGCGCGTGAACGTCACCTGGCACGCGTCGGGCGCCGCCTGGGCTTTCTAGTCGCCATTTCTGCTTTGTTGCCCCGGCCAAGCGCGCCCGCGATCCCCGAAGGGGCGCTATCGGGCCGCGCGGAAGAAAGCGGGGGCGGGGGCGGGGGTGGGGGGCTGGGGCGGGGCGGGGGGGGGCGGGGCGAAGCCCACGGGCGAAACAGCAGGTAGATAGCGGCCGGCGTGAGACAAGAAAGGGGATAGTTTATTTGGCGAAGAACGTATAAGAGACAAATTCGAGAATACGAAGAAAACCATGCATCGAGTTGACTGAATGACGGAGCGCCGAAGTTAAAAACGATGAACGGTTGGTGGGGCGGACGCAGAGGCCCAAGAATTAAGAGCGGAGGTTTTTGACAAGACCAAGCTTGAGAGATAAACAGGTCAAGTCAAGAAATAGGAGGGGATATACGATGAACTGGGTGACCTGGAAACTGTTGGGAAAGTAAAAGGTGAATCGAAAGGCAGGCGTGGTATATAAAATGTATAGATCAATATTCGTAGAATGATTCAATACGAATTATGACAAAACGCATTTGACAACGATGTAAATTAAGTCCTCAAAAGCAGGGTAATAAATACAAAACTTAAAAGAGAGACTTTGCGCCGCAATACAATTCTTATATTCAGCTCATAATGAAACAACGTTTAATCCAAAAATATGCATGTAAATAATATTTTCTTGAACAAATGAAGTTTTCAATGGACTTCTAGTTCTATCTACATACAATTATGGGGATATCATGAGAAAGGAATGACAAAATAAATGTGGGGGGCTGTAGCCTAGCGAATAGTTAGCTAATTTCTGTGAAATGAAATGCTTTGGTCTTGAATGTGCGTGAAAATAGCCCGGTCCCTACCGACGAACCGAGTTATGGTATACGCTCGCAGAGAATTTCCAAGGCCTTGGCCAATGGACTGGGCGCGGTCAATCTAGAACTTCATCTGGCGTGGGGTCGGCGCGACGGGACGAGGGCGGGCGGTGCGGCGGCGGCGTTCGGAGCCGCCCGCGCTCGCCGCGCTAGCCGCCGCCGCGTGAACGTCACGGCCGCGTCACCCGGGAGCGTTTTCGCCAGATCGCTCCAATTGGCAGCGGGCGCCAAGGTCAGTGCTCTTTGCGCGGGCCGCGCCTCTCCTCGCTCCGGGTGCAGAGCGCCGCCGGCCGGCCTCCGCGTTCCCGCTGAACCATGTGTCATACCACCGGCGCTCGGCGAGCGGCGGCCACGTCACGCGATGTTTAATCGCCCACAAAAATAAATTGGTTCTTTGATTTCAGAACCAGTTCCACCGCCAGAAGACGTGGGTGAATGGTGGGCTACTTTTTCTCAAGGAGTCCAGTGATTGCATTTTGTGTCTTTGATTTTTTTTTCATTTTTTTTAAAGATTTTTGTTCTGATTGGGAATTCCTTGAATGCAGAATGGGATACTGACTATTCACATTCAGAATGACTGAAAAATGTGTACGGTGATTTGCACTACTGTGGAATGCAACTGTTAAAAAGATGGGTTCCTCTTTGGTAACAAAGCAGGATAATGCGACACATATCGTCTATCACATCGCACCTTCTGTACCCACAAAGAATTCTCAAATCATACAACGATGTCTCTTACGACATCGGATTCGGCCATTTTCCAAACGACTACTGTGCTGCATCCTAGTTGACGTAGAACGATACTTTCTGCGGTGGGATTGTAGAAGAAATCTGAGAAATAGTGTCAAATGCAAATGTTCTCACTTAACTTAATTTTAATTGAAGTAGAAAAAATAGAATGTGGTTACTCTTCTGAATGTCTCCATTAGGGCTCTCCAGGGCCACATAGCACGCTTGAATATAGGGAAATAATGACACGAAATTAATGTGCAATAATGAATGAGGGAATCCAAAACGGTATAAGTGACAGATCTATAATTCTTAGAAAAATTGGTATACTTAGTCATATCTACTGTAAAAAAGTTGTGGGGGGTTGCTTTTTCATCATTCAAACACGGGATTTGATGATTGTTCATTAACACCACGCAAATAATATATTGCCCTGAAATATCAGGGGTAAATAAAAAAGCTTTTTTCAGGATTTATAAAATGTTCACTTATATCGTTCCTGGGTTTTCATTCCATTCTATATCGAAATTTTTCATTTTTTCTCCGCCAACTTCAGATAAGAGTCATATTCGAAAGAAGGATTCGAATATAATTCTTAATCCATATTTCATTGCCCAATTTTTGTTTGTTGTTCAATAATGGCGACCAGTCTTTCCACCTATATGCAACATAATTTGCTGCAACATTTAATACCGGTTACACAATAACTTGGAATTTCGTCTATTTTAAAATAAATGAAAATTTGAGCAATAAATTTTTTTTTTCAAAGATCTATTTTGAGGGATTGGGGGCGTACGAAACAAACGTGATGTTGCGCCACACAACGCATATGCGTGTTGCATTCTATTCTTTTTCCTGGCAACGTCCAGCTACGCGGTCTTAATCCAGTCGCTTCGCCTTCGCCCTTCGCTTCCGCCTTAAAAAGAACGTGGTTCTGCTGAGGTCCTTCTGAGAAAAAAAAAGCTACTCGGCCGGGGTCCATTGTTGGCGAAACCTTCGTCCGCGATTTCGCCATTTTTCAACCACGCAAACGCGCCCTGCCCTCCAGAGCAATCGATGGCGGTCCGCAACTATTATTTCCACGCCGTGTTCTCAAGCGTGTTCTAATGAAATCGAGCTACACTTAGAGTAGCATTTCTCTTCAAAGCAGTTCTGCGCGTTGATAAACTCACTTCTTCATCTCCTCTCCCAGGAACGTGGCTTCCAGGCGTTGTCCGCCGTTTCGAACCGCTTCGCCAGGAGGGCAAGGAAAAACTGAAATTGTCCTCCGTCGAAAGAGTAATTTTCGGGGCATTCGCCTCCAATGAATTTTGGGAGAGTGGAAAGGACAGCTTCCTAATCGTGGTCATCTTCCTTCGTTTATTTGACGTGAGTTAAGGTTTCGACGTATAATTTTTGGCGTTTCGCCCGTGAAAATATCTTGATGATTTTTTTCATAAATGAGGGCCTTTTGAAATGGAATCTTGTTTAGAAATCCATTACCATTAACTCTATCTAAAAACTAAACACTTTTTTTTTATTAATTCCACATCATTGAAGTCAGATAAGATTCAGGGGTAAGAGACGCAATAACTAGTAAGTACCTTTGAAGTTAAGTGTCAATAGAAATTCTGGATACAATTAGCATCTATCAATTCTAATCGTTGATTTTGTTCCTTTCATATTCCCCTGCCACGCACTTTAATGAGTTGGACAATACTTAGTACCCCTCAGCTTGGTAACGATGGTGAATTCAGAAATATCTCAAATAAGAATTAATTTTGTTCGTAGAAACAAAAATAATTATTTTGATGGTGTACTAAATTATTGTCATTCAAGTTAATATGTGGACATATTGCTCAGTGTCTATGCTGGTACACGAAACAGCTGCAGTGATATCATATTGAACATGCTGTCAAATAAACTTTGAGAGACAATTTATTGTGCATATGTACTGCTGGGGCTTGTTGACTGGTAAAACCTTTATGTAATATTGACGCTAACTATCACGTTTGAGATTGGCGCACCGCTACATGTTGGGATGTAAGATCTTTGGCGTTCTCGTAAAACTACAGAGTTGGAGCCTTTTCTCTATGATGGATCCTACACATACTCTTATTACGGTGCCTTAACCTTTATGAATATTATAATAATACACAAGTTGTTTTATCTCTTTTGTCTGCGATCATTAGGAGTATTTCCATTTAATAATGTGTATCTTATATCTGTCCTAGTGACGGAATGATATCCTATATATTTCTCATTTTGAGCTCTGATAATAATATTTTACATAAATAATACTCATCAGAGAGCTTGTGAAATGTAAAGTGTCTATCTTAGTGTCGTTAGAAATTCGTATCCTAGATGTTCTAGAAGACTTACTACGTCGAACTGTTAACGTCACGTAAATAAAACCGGGGAAGGAAAGCGCCGCTTTAGAAAGCGTTCCTTTTCAACTTCCAAAATTCAATGATGCGAAATGGCACGAAATATCTTTCGAACGGGGAGCTAATTTTCTCCTCCTGGGGGAGCGTGAAAACGGGGGAAAGCTGGAAGCAGTTTCCTGGAGAAGTGAGTTTATCACCCGAGAATGTTTGGAGAGAAATGGCTATATGTGTAGCTCGGAATTTCATAACACGTTGAGAATCACGGCGTGGAAATAAATGTGCGACCGCATCGTTGCCTCCCTGGGAGGCAGACCGCGTTGCCGTTTTGAAAATGGCGAATGCGGATCGAAGGTTTTGCAACCAATGGAGCCGGCGTAGCCTTTTTTTTCCCAGAAGGGCTTCAGCAGACACGTTAGGCGAAGGCGAAGCGAAGGCGAAGGCGACTGGATAAGGTAGCTGGACGTGGCCGAAAAGATTGCAACGCTTGCGTTGTGGGGCGCAAATCCACCGTTTGTTCGTACTCCCATCCCAACAAAAGATCTTTGAAAAAAAAATTATTGCTCCAATTATCATTTTTTTAAAATATGAGAAATCAGTGTACCGGTATAAAATTTGCGAATTAAATGTGCTATACGGTTGGAGACATGGTGTCGCATTTGAAAAAAATTGGGCAATGAATATGGATTAAGAATTATATTCGAATTACTTATTTCAACTATACCTTATCTGAGTTGGCGAGAAAAAATGAAAATTTCGATATATGATGGAGAAAACCAGGAGATAATAAGTGACATTTTTATAAATCCTAAAAAGTTTTTATTTTACCCTGTAATTTCAGGCAATTTATGTGGTTTTAATGACAATTCAATCCGGGTTTGATGATAAGAAGCAAAATTGACGTGATGATTGAGATACGTATACTTTTAGATTTTAGATTGTCACTTCTACGTTTGGTTTCCCTCTCATATTGCTAACATTAATTCGTTTCTTTTTCCTTATTCAAGCCGTGCAGGTGGGCTGAGAGCTATGGTAAATTCAGAAGTAACACATTCTATTTTTCTACTTCAATAAAATTTAAGTTAAGTGAACGATTTGCATTTGACACTATTTCTCAGATTTCCTTCTACAATCAACCTGCAAAGACGTATCTTTTAGTAAGGTAGCTAGCAATGTAGTCGTTTGGAAATGGCGATATCGATGTCTGTAGAGACATCGCTTGTATGATTGAATTTTGGTAAGGAAGGTGCGATGTGATAGACGGATGTTCGCATTATTGCTTTGTTAAAAGAGGACATTTTACAGTCATCACATTGCATCCGTACAATTTCAGTCATTCTGAATGTGAATAGTCATTATCCCTTCTGATTCCTAAATTCAATTCAACAATTTAAAAAATGAAAAAAATAAAGGGAACAAATGCAATCCACGGGGACTCCTTTAGAAAATAGCCCCCATACCCAGTTGCGCGTGGACTGGTTTCGAAATCAAAGACCATTTTTTTGTGGGCGATTAACATCGCCGTGACGGGCGCCGCCGCCGAGGCCGTGGTATCGGCACATGCGGTGAACGCGAGGCCGGCGCGGCGCCTCTGCCCCGGAGGGAGAGGCGCGCCGGCGCAAGAGCGTGGAGGCTGGCGCCGCTGCATTGGGGGCGATCTGCCGCAAGCTCCCGGTGACGGGTGCGTCCGGCGTGCGGTAGGTCGCGGCGAGGCTGTGGGCTCCCGGGGGAACGGCTGTCCGGGCCGACCGCCAGATGATTGGATTGACCGGCCGAGTCATTGGCAAGGTTGATTCAGCGTATATCTCCGGTTCAGTCGTGGGACCGGCATTTCAGCAATCAGCAAAGCATGCATTCACATTTAGCAACTTCGCTAGGGCTCTACAGACCCCATATTATGTTTGTCATCTTTTCTCATGATATCCATATTATGTAGATAGACATGAAGTCACATGAAACTTCTTGTTCAAGAATGTTTTTACATGCATATTTTTGGATTAAACGTTGTTTCTTATGAGCTGAATATAGTTGTCATTTGCGCGCAAGCTGCTCTTAAGTTTTGGTATTTATTACTGCTGTTTGAGGACTTATTTCCTGTTGACTTGCTTTTTGGTCATAATGTATTATTTTTAGAATATTATTATAAATTATACACCTTTCGATTCCACCTTTTACTTTCCCACATTTTCATAAGTTCATTTTTCCTATTTTGACCTTGACTGTTATCTCTCCTCCAGATTGGTCTTGTCAAAATCCGTCTAATTTATGGGCTTGCCGTGCAAACGTACGTTTTTTACTTCGGCTCGTATCAGTCACTCCGTATGTGTTTTCGTTTCTGAATTTGTTTTTAGTTCGCATATAATCTTTTGTCTCTGCGGGCTCCTATGCGTTGCCGTGGCTCGCCCGCCCGCCACCACGCGCCCGTTTTCGCGCGCGGATGGCGCCTCGGGCGCGGGCGGCCTTGCGGCGCAAAAAAGAGAAGCGCTGAAGCCCAGGCGGCGCGAGCGTTGCAGTGACGTCACCGCCGCTCATTCGGTGCCTCCGCCGGACGGCGTGGTTGGCGTCCGCGGGGTGGCGGAGACCTGCGAGTCTTCCAGTAAATGCGCGCCTTTTAGCACGTCGGATTGACGACACGACTTCATTGTGGATGCTGTACTAAGTGGTAAACTGTGATTGTGAGTTTTCAATTAAAATAAATGCATTTTTAGCGCCGTTCGTGGAGAGGAATTGGAGCAGTGCCAAAGTCGTTCGAGGCTGTGGTTGAGCTGAATCGGAACTATTTTCCCTATGTGGGTCAGCCCAGGGTGTATAATAAATAGACCGAGAGTGGGTTTAATTATTGCTAGTTTATTATATGAATCACCGATAGTATCTACAATAGTGCATTAAACGAAATATGCCCATATAGAAGATTTTCATTCTACAATTACTATTAGTTAGATGTCGTGGTGAAGCACGAGAATCTAAGATTGAGTGTAATATTGAAAGTATTGCGCCTAGCCTAGGCTTGCGTTCGCACACGGGCCGCTCCGATCCGCAGTGCTCTAGAGAAAGGGCGGTAACGGAGGCTAGCGGGCGGGTGCCAACTTATGGGTTTCCCGATTATCCCTGAGCACACCAAGTGGTTGCTCTGGGCGATGCCATGGTCATGCTCATGTTGTGACGCTATATGGGAGCGTGTTTTATTTCATTTAGGTATCATCCTGTAATCTTTTCTTGATTGATTAGCAGCGTGACAACGTTAGGTGATTAGTCCTAGTGAGTCTGGGGACGTGGGTGCAAGTCGTGTTGAAGTTGGAAGTATTGGTGGCTGTGGAGTACGCTCGATGATGATGGTGTGCGGGAAATGGTGTTGTGTAGAGGAGGTTGTTGTGAGGACAGGGCTGTGGAGTAGAGTGAGCCAGTGGCAAGTGAGAGGCTGTTTGATAACGAAGAAATGTGGGTGGAAGCATGGGGAGTGTTGAGCGAAGTATGGCAGCGCGGACGGTTGTTGTTTGGGAGGTGTGTGCGAAAGTCGGGTGTTGAGCAGAGAAGTGTTGGGTTGTGATAATGACGAATTAAGCGTTATTTAATATAATAGAAGACCGAGGTATTATCAGTAACGCCACGTAGACAGGCTGGTCCTAGATGACCAATACAGGTAAGGTGGAGTGTGTCATCGGCAATCAGCCCATTGTGCTGAATCAGCAGGCCGAGTTGCCAAGTGCACATGCGAGGACGTAACCCCAATTTGCGGCGAATGAGACGTTAGGGGACCAGAGGCGCCCTTGTTCGCAGATGTGAGGCCTTCACGACGTAGGAGCTGCTTATCGGCTGCTACAACACCACGGTACCTCCCCTGAAGAGGCGCTCTTGTTAACCAACATTGATTCTGCCCGGAGGCACGCGCGGGGCTGAGCGGCTGTAATGTATTCAAATAAACCGCTCTTTTTGTCGATTTTTACGAACGTCGATGTCTACGAAACTTCCCGAAATAATTTCGACGAAAAAATGCATTTTTAGGCGCCGTCTTCGGTGGAGAAGGAACTTGGAGCAGTGCCCAACTAGTCGGTTCGAAGGCTGTGGTTCGACGCCTGAATACGGGATTACTATTTTCCCTATTGTGGCGTCACGCAGGGTGTAATAATACATAGACGAGAGTGGGTTTAACTTATTGCTAGTTTATTAATAAATGAATCCACCACCGAAATAAACCGTATCTACAATAGTTGCATAAACGAAATAAATCGACCCCACTACTAGAAGTAATTTTCATTCTACGGCTTCCACACCCTCTACTTAATTATGACATAGATCCGATCGTGTGAAGCACCGCGGAATTCCTACGCGACTCGTCACTCGAGTCGAACTATTTCACGACAAAGTACATTGCCGGCCCTAGCCTACGCGCTTGCGTTCCGCACCTGCACCTGGCGCGCTGCCTCCGATCCGCACAGCTCGGCTCCTCGAAGAGAAAAGGGCCCGGTCAAGCGTCGCAGCCGCCTAGCTGGGCTGGCTACGCCCACCACCCCTTCACTGGGCTTTTCCGCCACGTCACATCCTGACGCCCCACCCTTAACCCAAGTGGTCTGCCTTGCGGCGAGCACATGGTCACCTGCATCAATGTTTGTGCACGACGCTACCCTATGCAGTTGCGACGTGTTTTAATTCTCATATTACTAGGTATCATACATAGCATCATCCTTTTCCTTGATTGATGAACAGCGTGACAACTGTTACGGTGATTAGTCCCGTACGTGCACGCCGTATCCTGGGACGTGGGTTGCAAAAGCTCGTCTGTTGAATTGGAAGTATTGGTGGCTGTGGGAGTACAGCTGCCGACTTGCAGTGAACTGGTGGATGCGGGAACATGGTGTTGTGTAGAAGGGAAAGTTGTTGCTGAGGAGCAGGGCTGTTGAGTTAGAGTGGAGCAGTGGCAATGTGAGCACGGCTGTTGATAACGAAGAAATGGTGGGTGCGAAAGCATGGGTGATGTGTTGGCGAAAGTAGTGGCAGCGGCGGCACGGTTGTGTTGGAAGAGGTGTGTGCGAAAGTTCGGGTGTTGAGCAGGAAGAAGTGTTGGGTTGTCGCATACTGACGAAATGTAAGCTTATTTAAATATAATAGAAGACCGAGGAATTACTCACGTACGCCACGTATGACAGGCTGGTCCAATGACCAATACAGGTAAGGGTGGAGTGTGTCATCGGGCAATCAGCCCCATGGCTGAATCAGCAGGCCGAGTTGCCAAAGTGCACTATGCGAGGCACGTACACCCACCAATATTGCGGCGAATGAAGAATTAGGGACCAGAGGCGCCCTTGTTCGCAGATGTGAAGCTTCCACGACGTAGGAGCTGCTTATCGGCTGCCTACAAAACCACGTACCTCCCCTGAAGAGGCGCTCTTGTTAACCAACATTGATTCTGCCCGGAGGCCACGCGCGCGGGCTGAGCGGGCTGTATCGTATATCAGAATAAACCGCTCTTTTGTCGATTTCTACGAACGTCGATGTCTACGAACTTCCCGAAATAATTTCGTTTCGGTCACGACAGGGTACGGGAGAATGGGTATTGAGTTGCAAGAAGTGATGGCTGTAGGAGCACAGCTGCTGAGTTGGAAGATATGGTGACTGCGGAAGTAGGGCTGTTGAGAAGGAAGTGCTGAGTACGGGAGCATGGGTGATGATGCGGAGGAGGAATGGCGGCCAAAGAATCGCGGCCGTCGAGTTCGTGGTGGAAGTGGCGATGGGAGGTGAATGTGAGGGAGCGAGCAGATCCGAGAACGGGCGATATGGACCGTCGGGCAATCGAGCTATGACCGCGAGGCCCTGGGTTAAGGAGCTGGCCGTATAACTTCCTTCATGACAGCTCCGTGCTCCGTGGAAATTGCTTAAGGCGAGGAGCGCTGTTGCCATGGCTTTGTTCCAAGCGCCAGCGTTGACCAATCAAACTTGAATTGTGCTCTGAATTCGGAGGAGACGGAAGTCACAAATACACTTGTTTTATAACCAAATCTGATTTAGCACGAAATAGGATCCAGGTCTTTGTGACTTGTGGTGTACTAATTGCTGAAAAAGACTGTTTCCTTACTTAATTCGATTAATGTTACATTAATTATTTTCTAAAGTCAGAAGAAATAAGAATTCCGTTAATGCGTCTGTAACTCAATGTCGACTTTGCAGGACGAAATTATTAAGCATTAAGGGTAATTAGCGCCCATTGTCGGCACTTTTCGCAACTTCTATTTCGATCTAAACGTTTGTGCAAAACCTCTTCCTCGACTTCACCCGCTATTGATATCGACATTGCTGTCGACCGCATCGTCGTGGCCAAACTCCTGACCGCGTGTACCTCCCAGAACGCGTCGCGTCGCGTCGCGTCGCGTCGCGTCGCGTCGCGTCGCGTCCCGTCGCGTCCTGTCGCGTCCCGTCCCGTCCCGTCCCGTCCCGTCCCGTCGCGTCCCGTCCCGTTCCCGTCCGGCGGCTCGTCCCCGATCCCGGTGCAGCGAGATGAGCGGACCCCGTGCGCGGCGCGTGAGCCAGTGCGCGTCACGCCGTGCGCTGGAGCGTGCAGGCGCGCGGGCCGGGCGCGGTGTGGCGGAGCGCGGGTCGTGAGCGCCCGTTCGCAGCGATACGCGATCGACGCCGCGGCGGCGAGGCGGCGGCGGCATGAGCGATGGCCGTTAGGAGCGGGAAGCGGACCGCGCGCAGGCGCGGCCATCTGGCCCGACCGGGGCCGGGCGTGGCGGGCGGGCCGCGCCGGGCGGCCGGGCGGGCCGGGCGGGCCGGCGGGCCGGGCGGGGCCGGGCGGGGCGGGCGGGCCGCGGGCCGGGGGCCGGCGGGCGGGGGCGGCGTGCCGGGCGGGGCCGGGCGGAGGCCGGGCGGGGCGGGAACGTTAACAAAAATATCTGTATCGCTATTAAACATGTACACATAATAACGTTCTTTCAAAAAACCCTTCCTCTTCATTTTCATTTGTTTCCTTTCTCTTATTTTTCCTTCTCTTCCACTTTTCTCCGTAAATTGATGATGCTCGGCCCTAAGCCGCCATCCTGATTGAGGTTTCCTGGGTTTACTCAACCGCTTAAGGCGTACGCCCGGATGGTCCCTAGATTTGTACATCCCGACGTAAATGTACAGCTTGTTCTCCCCTCATAAAATGTTACTACGCTATATGTATGAAAATTCAGTGGTTAGGCGGAAGGGCAGGCCCTATGGCCTAAGCCTTGCCATTAATAAAGACATTATTTTTATTATTATTATTATTATTATTATTATTATTATTATTATTATTTAGTTTTTTGGCTACTTTCAAAGATCTTAAGGCGTTAAATCCGTTTCTTTCTTTCTGCTTTCTGCGAAAAAGTGGAAACACGGAAGGCCTTGGGGCAGAATCCGTACGCGGCAGTTGGTTCTATTGGCAAATTGACCGCTTCCTTTCGATTTCGAGAATTGGCAGTTTGGCAAGCCTTCTCAAACCCCAAGCCTATCACCTTAGACCAATGCAAATCTACGAGAGTAGTGATATCAAAAAATATCTTTCCTGTTAAATAAGTAGACATAAGACAACCTTAAGTCGCTCTCGATTTGTCGGACTAAAGTTTCAAAGAAACTTCCTTAGGTTAATACGTCTCTTGAATCTTCGAGGAATATCAGATGTGGTTTTTATAATGTACTATTTTATAGCATTTTAATATCCCATTTACTTTAACAAAATCCTAATAGTATTAACATTTATGACACTTATTTGTGTTTTTCACTTCTTTAGCAATATGTTACTTAATTTGTTTCAAAAAGATAACTTTTACCTGCCCGGGTCCTCCAGCTCCGGCGAGCGACCCCATACACTACGCAAAAGAGGCTTGAGGAAGAATGTGCATACACGACTTATGACGTTTTTAAAAATATTTTAATATTTAAAAAATATATTATTTAAGGTTGCATCAAGAGCTTGGTCATTTGCGACTACTATACATTAACGATATGGTTAACAGTAGGAAGTGATAAACTGATGGTGAGAGGTGAAAGAACGAACACAAATACAACCGTGCCCAAGGAGGGACTGGAACGCGTGATCCTTTCGTCCGAGATCGCTACGGCACTACTGCCTTAGCTATCTCGGCCATTTATGACGGTGTTTCTTCAATTGAAAATAGTTTTTATGTGTGGCATAGAGGAAGTTATGGAATAGTGCAACCAAATGATATACCTTCTGGGACTTCCTGATACCGAAAAGGTTGCTTTCCAAAAAAACTGTCCATCCGTCTGGCTGTGGGTAGCGCCAGCGGCAGAACCATATTGGACATTCCCTGATAAATCTCTCTGAACTCACAGACCTGCAAATTTATAACAAATTTTTAATTTTGGGGGATATTTTATACTAAGGAATCCTACTGAATCCCCCGCTCATACATATGTTGAGCTTCAGCCACCATCACTTCAATGAACCCGCTCTGTCCTACAACCGTCCCTATGTTGAAATAATGTTTATACTTGCTCTCCAGCTATATATACGAAATTTTCTCAGGCAGATAAATAGATTAGAAACGTAAGCGTGCGATCTTATGGAAGAACCAAGCTTGGTCCCATTTACGTCGCAAAATTAAGCAGTGCTTCGCATCGGCCTGGCAACCGATCAGGAATGAGTCACGCCGCCGCGAGCGTTGTCGCGTGGTCAGGCCTCGCCTCCCCGACTCGGCGTCGCCGACGAAAATGGTCATGGAGTAGGATCAGTACACGAATTCCCTGGCGCAGTTTCTTGAATTGAAAAATGAATCACTTCCAATTATCTCTCACAATCGCCACATGAAAAGCGGAAGGTCTCAGACCACTGTAAAGAAACGGCTCGGATATTGATGACACATCATCTTTTTATACATAGAACATAAACCTTTCTGAACTGTACACAAATTCTGACCACGATCATCCCATTATAGGGATATTGTTAATTAAGCAATGGCACATACTAACATAAAATAGCTTTGTTTTGCGCTTTTAAAGGAACTTTTGTGTTATATTATATTGACTTGAATAGTTTTTATATAAATGTGTAATTACCTAGGTTGAAATATTTGGTACTGTCATAAATATGACACGAATAAGGCAAATTAAAAAAAAACAATAGGCGTTATAATTAGAATGTTCTCTAACGAAAATCGTGCAATGATAAATCTTTTTCTTTTATAAAATTTTACCTAAAGCAATGTTTGTCAATGGATGTAAAAATTGGGTCCTTAAGGGACCACAAAAAGAAAATACAATCTGCTGAGACGAGTTTTTCTTAAGGCAATTTGCTGAGTATTCAAAACCAGCCCATAAATAAATTGTAAGCCAGTGTCCTGCAGCAGCAAACTGTTTAGAAGGTCTTAACAAAACCACACAAATAGGTTTTCCAAAACGTAGCGCTCGCACTGCTTTAAAAAAATAAATAAAATAATCTCCTGTAATATTGTAATAAATTAAATATTTTAACAAAAAACAGTCTTCAAAATACTCGAATAACATAATATAGAATAACAGTTCGTTACATACCCAGAATATTAAAAAAGTTGCTTAATGCAACTCGTAACTTCCAAATATTAAAAGACAAGCGGCCTCTTCCGTGGAGCCTTACTGTCGTACCACATCAGATGTACCATAAACTGTGAGACACTAAGCATGAAAATTCAGCCTGTACTCGCAATATGAGAATATACAAAACAGAATGAGATATTTTTTTGTCAAAATCTAAACTAATTGTTTATAGAAGATAAATTTCCCGGGCTGGTAGGCCAGAAGGTTGGCATTGATGGTCAGGTTAACATTGAGGTGCCAAATGGTTCGTCCACGTGTGCGGTAGACATCCTTAGTCGCGTGTTCGGGGCGTTGGCTAGCTGGCGACTGACTGTTTTTTCATTTTTTCCAAGTTACTGGGTGTCTTACGAAACCAAAGACACCTCGCACACGGCTGAAGGCAATATATTATTGTTTATTCAATTTTGTATGGATACAAAAGGGTTCGAAAGAGGCAACGTTAGCTGTGGGGGCTATCACAAATTCATGAGAATTGCTCCAACCGTAGGATGGCCGGATGCTACACAGTTTTCTGTCAATTTTTGCACGCGCTGGAAATTAGTGACAATGATTACATTTTTTAATATACTTATATTCTGCATATTTAGGCGTAAGACACTATTTATATTCACACAATGTGTTGTAAATCTTAATGTACTCCTAACACTACCCAAAGGTGCCGTCTGCAGAAAAGGAATCGGGATAAAATCTCAACACTAATTTCAGGTCGCCAGCGGACTGTGAAATGGATCCACTTCCTTTTTGCGTCTGAATCACCGTGTTCCACGAGGGCGTTCGCAAAACCACCGCTAACATTCCAACGCTTTGAATTTTTGTCAGACTAGATGTAGGTGTGGAACAACGTCAATGTAATAGTTTAATTTCAAATATGGTGGAGGGATTAAACAAGTAGAATAAATCAGCGGATGAATAACGTTCAAAAATGTCTGTGAAGACTACAACATATATCACTTAATAACAGCTGCAGTCTTATATCCGTATAATGGTGTCCTCCATCTCGCTCTCCAATTCTTTTTGATGGAAACTAATATTTTAAATGTATTATCTGCACTTCACGGTCGTTTGCCGATTACATTCATTTCAAACGAATAACTCTTTTCTTCCCCACTTATTTTTGAAACGTTTGTATTTATTTTATTCTTTGAACCAAGGACTACAGTGCCAATAAACATGGTTTCTTACACAGACCATTACATGAAATATGGGTATTCTCAAAACAGCAGCAACAACAACCAAGCGCGTGTCTTTGAGCGAAGTTAACTAGAGCAGAATCGGAGATGGGTGGCGCTGACATTGTCAGGACAAGTGAAACCATGAAAGGAGAAATTTGCTGCGCAGAGGACGGCGGGGAAGGAAGCGAACTGCCTGGAAAAGTGGTAGTAGGGGTGGAAGGAATTTGAATACTTCGAAAGTGGAGATGACGCCACACCATACACACCCTCGTCACCCAAACTCGAATGAGGTGAGACTCCTCCGAACGAGACTTCTAAGTCTCGGATGTTGGAGTGTCAGTATCTTCTAACAATCAGTTCGGGGATGTAGATATTACTTATCACTCAAGATCAAATTTTACCCATTTCAATCCCAGCAAGTACGAAAAAGTGCTGCAGATACGCCGGGCACGGTAGAGGAGGAGGCGATAGAAAACAGAAGAATTAGTACAGTAGGAGGCGGAAATGACGCAGGAGACTAGGAGGAGGAGTGGGGGATGCCGGAGGAGAGGAGAAAAAGGTCGGGTGCAGATTGTGTAGAATGATGCGGCAGGGAGGGGGCGGTGGACGATGCAATGGTGGATGCAGTCGATGAAGCAGTGAAGGAGACCATAGTGGTGGAGTAGGCGTCGGAAATGACGCAGAAGGCAGCGGCTGAGATGGAGGAGCGGGCGCTGGAGGAGTTAGTAGAGGAAACGGTGGAGGTAACAGTGGAGCGGGCAATGGCGGAGGCAGTGAGAGAGGTGATGGAGCGGGCGTTGGAAATGCCGGCGGAGAAGGCAATAGAGAAAGAAGTGGAAGAGGGAGAGGAGGAGGCGGTAAAAGACGCGGTGATGTAAGTGCCGAAAGTGGTGCAAGAGGCGGCGCTGCAGCAGGGGAGAGGTCGCCTTAGGAGGCGGTGGCGAAGACGGAGGTTAAGAAGGCGGTGGAGGCAACGACGAGCCATCCAGCGCCGCTTTCCGGTGCACTTAGCGCCTCGGTGGCAAGTGGCGGCGCCCACAGCGCCCAGCGCCCGCCAGGCGGCCGCCCCCGCCCCTGCCGCCGCCCCCGCGCGCTCGGAGACACCAGGAAAACACCGCGTAACGCGCTCCATTCAAGTTGACGCCACGCGCACACCCTCGTCACCCACACTCGAATGAGGCGAGACTCCTCCGAACGAGAGTTCGAAGACTCGCAAGGAGGAGTGCCAGGATCTCCTACCAATCAGTTCGGGGATTCAGATATTTGTTCATTCAAGATCAAATTTTACCCTTTTCAATCACAGCAAGTATGAAAATGTGCTTGAGATACGTCTGCTTCTTTAGCGGCAGCATTGTTGTAAGATTATTGAAACACTGGACGTGCTGGTAACTTCTTGACACTCAATTTTTCAAGCATCCTCTTTCATCAGTTTCAACCAAGTACCGCGTTGAACTCTAAGTGTCCAGTATCAAATAGCAAACTTCTCCGTATTGGAAAGGTTTGTGAAAGAAAGACGTGAGCTCGATAATGCAGTCTTGACATTTTAGAGCCATTCCAAGCAAACTTGCACATGAAAGACCACAATTTGACCTTCATACTCACTATTTTCTATTTATTATGGATGAACAATTTAGCAAAACCTTTTATTCGATACGACTGTGTGGGTGGGGATGATTCCTGCTGAGAATGAATTATAAATCTAAGAAGTAGGTATCCTCTTTGGGTCACTGAGGCAAAATTTAGCAAAATCAGCACAAAGAACTCAAAGCTGCTTCCCAAAGCCTAAATTTGCACCCGGGACCTTCAGGCTTGCAGGTGGGCACGATACACGTTTAGCTGTCGCAGCCACCGTGTTCCTTTTCTAACTCACCACACTCTCCCTCGGGCACCGCGGATCTACAAACGATCTCCGTCCAATTTGGCAACAAACGTTCCTTTAATGCGGCGAGGTGTCGGGTCGATTCCTAATGAGGTCGGCGCGGCGGGTAACAAGCGGAGCAGCGGAGCGCGTTAACTGCCGGGGCCGTGGGCGGCGCGAGCGCGGACCGCTCCCGCCCTTGGCGGCGGCAGCGACTGGAAAGGAAACGGCTCCCGGCGTGCGGCACGCGGCGGCGCGCGGCGGCGCGCAGCGGCGAGGTGCCAACTGGTCCTTAACAGCGGCTGGGTCCGACGCCTTCTTTGGTGGCCGGCGGCGCAGGTGGCGGCAGCGATATCGAGAGGCTGTTTCAAAGGTGAAGCGGGGAGGTGGTGGGTGACTATTGGCAGTGGTGGCGGAGACGAGGGCTATGGCAGGGGTGGGCACGGGCTGTGGGACTGGTGCTGGGCGGCGGAGACTGCTGCCGATGGCGGGGGCTCTGGAGGGAAGGGGCGGGCGGTGTGGAAAATGACGGGGGTGCTGTGAAAGGGGCGGAGGTCGTCAGGGACCGGGGTTGTGAAGGGGCGGGGCCTGTGAAGGTGCGGTGTGTGAGGGGCGGTGGCTGTGAAGAAAGGTTAACTGTAAAAAGCGCGGTTTTTGAAGGGGCGGGGCTGTGAAGGCGTGGGTGCTGTGGAAGGGTGGAGCTGGAAAGAGCGGTAACTGTAAGAGAGGCGCGTCTGTGAAGAGGCGCGGTTGTGAAGAGTGGTGTCTTGTGAATAGGCGAGGCTGGTGAAGGCGCGGGGTCTTGTGAAGGGGGGGGCGGCTGTCAGAGACCGGCTTCTGGTGAAGGGGCGCGGGGCCGTGAAGGGGCCGTGGTTGTGAAAGGGCACGGGGGTTGTGAAGGGGCTGTGAAGAACGGTAGCCTGGAGAGAGGCGCGGCCTGTGAAGGGGCGGCGGTTGTGAAGGGGTGGGGTCATGTGAGTGGGGCGGAAGACTGTGAAGGCCGGGGACTGTGAAGGGGCTGGGGGCTGTGAAGGGGCGGGGGCTGTGAAGGGGTCGGGGGACTGTGAAGGGGCGGTCTTTGAAGGGCGGGGCTGCGAAGGGAGGGGCATGTGAAGGGGTGTGAGGGCCATCGAAAGGGCGGGGGGCTGAGAAGAGACGGGGGCTGTGAAGGGGCCGGGATTATGAAAAGACGGGGGCCTGTTGAAGGGTGGGCCGTGAGGGCCGCGGTGAGAAGAGGCGGCGGTTGTGAAAAGGGGTGGGGGCTGCGATGGGACGGGGGCTGTGATGGGGATTCAGAAGCATAATCGGTGACAGCAGTAGCAAATACACCGTCGGGAGAGATGGAGAAGGCGATAGAACGAGAAGGGCGTGGCTAAGATGTCGGAATGATATGGTTCGGTGGTCGAGTGAACACTGTTTATGGATTAGCAATATCGCTTGAACGGCTTGTTGTGGTGATTGTTATGGCGGAGCTGGTTCTGCAGAGTTTACAGCATTAGTGCAGATAGTGATGAGTTGGGAGTTGGAGATGGCCAACAAGTCTAGTTTTCGCGATGTTTGTTTGGTGTAGAAGAGGATGTTTGCGTAAACCCTATTGGAAATGGCGGTCGTGCCGGGATTGATGGCGGTAGCTTATTATAATGCTAGTAGAGATGGTGAAGGGGTGGCAGGGACACTGCCACAGCCAGGTGGAGAAAGAGGTTGTGGTAACCGTGTTCTACCTGAAGGAAGCAGTGGGGGGGAGGGTGGTAGCAGTTGGGGAGACTCGCGCTTCGTAGGAGAGCTCCTAGGTGACAGAACAACGAAGTTGACGCAGTTCATAGTGCTAACGCTCTGGCAGTGGAAATGTCACGCTATTTGTTCAATATTGCTCACTTGCTACTCGATTCTATATAAAACGATTAGCACAATGTGAGTAAACAGTAGAATCGAGAAATTTCGAACCCGTATGAACCTCAAAGTTCATAAATACGAAAGCATATATGTGACTTGGGGACTAATAGAACAAACTGCTTTTGTGATATTTTTTTTGAACGGTTATTCCCGGAACTGGACCAATAGATTATCTGATTGATGAGCAATATTTTCGCATAATACCGGATAAACAGATACCGGATTTTTATGTAATTACCTACTTTTTCTCTTTCTACTTACTTTGGCGAATCGTCGCCATCCTAACACAATATCCAATTTTTTGTTACATATTTTCACATATTTAGTAATATACGCTACATATTTTGCTGTTTTCACAAAATGCTTTTTGTTTTATAAATTTTCTTCGACGTTATACATATTTTTTATAAAAAGAACTATTTTTATAAACATCAGAATTTTTCTCACATAATTACTGCTATCAACTCCAGGTGTGTTACGTTAAGACGCAGTCAGATGTTCTAACAGTCCGGCGCGCCTACTTCAGTTATCTCAGTGGCGGGAAGTGCGCGTCAGGGACTGAGATCATTTTCACCTTTAGATATTAAAAGTATCACGGACGCAGCGTTTAGTAACCTTTAATCTAAATTTCTGAGAAAATTTGGCGATCGCTGACTTGTAACAATTTGATGAGAAATGCTGCACGCTGCAGTGATTGCTGGTAGCGAATATCGCCAGATTGTACAGAGGCTTCTATTGCGTCTAGTCTGACTGCTACGGTAAACTACGGCGCTGAAAAGAAATAGATGAAGCTTTTATTACTGACGGGAAAGTTATAAAGAGCAAAATGTGCATAAACTTGTGCTCCCCAAATAATTTGTTTTATAATTAGTGTATTTTAATATTAAATATTATATCCGATTTGACATATTTATTACACATTCGTACTGTTGTCATTACAAACTTGCGTACATATTTTCTGGTCTCTACTAATAAATAAATTCATTAGTGAAAATTATATTGCTCATAGATTATATATCTTTAATAAATATTTAAATAAAAGATAATTAAGGGATAGGAATTACAAAAGCACAAAAGTATCGAATAGTGATAATTGAAAGAGCGTGTTTTGGCGTAATAGTAATTTTATTATTTACTTATTAAATGAATATTCACTTTAATTTGAATCTAGAAATTATTCGAGATATCATCAGAAAGATACGCCATAAATTAGATATCAATAAATCGGCTAAAGCAATAAGTAATAAAGTATGACAAAATCATTCAAAATTCATGTGTGATATCATTTTGTTTTTATCTCCACCGAATGCAGATAGAATATTATCTTTATAATGTGTAAGGTATCATCTTCAGTCAATGGTGGTCTTCCTTAGTGCTAAGAAAGCCATGAGGGTGGGGAGGAAATATGTCACTGACAAGATTGAGGTTACTGTCTGCGGGAAATATTTACAAACGTTTACCAGGGTTCCGCAACCAATGACTGTTGGTAAATTTAAGAAAAGTTAAGTGATCATAACACCTTTACAGTATTTCAGTCATCTCTATCTTCCCCTTCACTTCAAGTTAAGAGTCCTCACTGTATTAAAAATTTTTACTACCTAATAGCAAACATTTTAACGCAAAGCTTTAGGACTGGGGCAACACGAAGTATTTTAAGTGCGTCCTAAAGAAAATCTGGCTCTCAGATCCATGTATTATTAACAAACGAAGCGAAGTATTTCGTTTCCTGTTAGGAAGTGGGATGTAAAACACTCACGCGTGATATTCCGGTTCATGAGCCATATTGTCGCGGCACCCACTGCCTGACGGCGGCGGCGGCGGCGGCCGTGGCGGCGGCGGCGCGCGTGAGGACAGCGCATGCGCCTTGTGTGGCCCGCGGCGCGCGCCACAAATCAGGCGAGGTGGCAACTTTCTAACGGCCCCTGCCATCGCCGCCGCCGCCGCCGCCGCCGTCCCGCGCCACCGCTAACGTGTCCCCACCTCCTCCGCTCCTGTCACCTCCACAGGACAGCCTCCCGCCGGGTCGACGTGGCCATACCGCCGCCACCCCCAATCACCAGCTTCGCAGCCACTATTACCTTCACCAACACTACATTACCACTTACAACATCCAACACCCCCAAACCTGCTAACACGAACATCATCACCACCACCACTATACTCCGATTTTATCATACGTGCACATCAAGGTCATGAGCTGGTAGGAGAGGGAGACATTGTTATTCAATCGGGAACTCCAATATCAAAAATGCAAGTCGTAATGAAGCTTCCGATTGGATGACGGTGTTCTCCTCTACTTCTAGCTCGTGGCTGTGAAGTGCAGCTATGTTTAAATCAAATTATACAAACACCTCTCCCATTGCTACCAACACCTCTACCACTTCTATCATCATTACCAGTACATCTATCACCGCTATCACAATAGACTTTACTAACATTACCATCACCAAAACCACCACTACCAACACATTAATCTCGTCAGCCACCACTTCCAACGCCAGCGCCTCGTCACAAACATAATCACGCGTGCTGCATGTACGTGTGGCATCTACAGACCTTCGAAATAGGAACCCTCACAAAACATTCACTTCACGCTGCTAATGATGTGAAAGGCGTCGAATACTCTTATCTTTCTCTTGAGAGAATCTCATCTCACGTCTCATTGCGGCCTCAATGTCTTCATTCAAACGAAAGCATATACCACGTAGTAATCTGATCTACCACTTGCTTCAATCAATGGAAGGGTTAATGGCACACACGCCTGTCTTGTTTTACTCGTTGCAAGAGGAATTAACTTGTTCGTAGCGAATGTTGATAGTTGTCTTTTTTTTTAACCAGACACAAATCTCTACGTTTTTCAAAATTTGCACTTTAATCGTTAGCATTTACTGTGAGCTCGCAATTGTACTGGGTATTTCAGTAGAATCTGGAAAAAACCATGGCAGTTTTACAATGATTTATTTTTATCAAATATGGCAATTACACAGAAAAAGGTCTTATATTATTTTTGAGGAATCCCTGTCACAGTATAACCGCCATTTTATACTATTACAGCTTCTAGTACTAGCCTAAGAGTGCACACGCCCCACCCCAAAATCATCTTGCCCGAATGAGCAAACTATTCTTTAATACAGACCGTTAGTGATGCAATGTTGGCATGTCGGAAATTTTTGGAGTTCCACTCAATAATGTTCCCCACGAAATAATCATGCGGATTCAAGTCAGGGTTGTTAGGAGGCCAAAAGTCCTTGCTCCAAAACATGTTCATATTCCGAGAGACATTTCTGCACTAATTGACAAGTGTGCACCAGTGCTCCGTCTTGCTGAAAGTCGTACTGCCATCCAGATGCCAGATTTTCAATCCATAACTTCACAACAGTTACCAGCACTCACACAAAAACCTCTTTTTAATGACTCTGCCTCCTTTAAGGACGAATTGCGGGGAAATGTCGCCCTCACTAGACACGAGACTCAGGACATGGACACATTCCGGGATTTTCTTTTCTTGTCACAATGGGAAATTCCTCGGGGTCATGAGCGAGATATTGAGCGTTCCTCCTATTGGCTTTTGCGACAAAGAAAATGTTTTCGTCAGAGGAGAACCAGAGAATCGGCTTCTTTGCTACTCGAAATGTTCCAACTTTCCCAAGCCATTTTTCAACCACATTAATTTTTGGGACTTGGATGTTTGCTCCATAACTTCATTCATTACTAGATCTTTACGATGACACTCCCTATGGTCAAAACGTCTGAGACACTGTTGAGTAATAAACTCTTTTAATGAGTAATAAAGTCTTTTAAATAAATCTTAAATAATTCCCTCTATTTATTTCTAATTTCAATTTAAATAATTAATAATTTTCCTGAGGATAAAATGGAGTATGACAAAAGTGACCTCTAGCCAGGAGAAAGATATTCAGGATTATGACCACATAGTAGAATTGGAGGCACCAGAGAATAGAGATTTCCTAGCCATGTGAGATGGCACCGATACCTTTCGCCATAACCTGTTGACCATGCTGTAGGCCATGACCGTAGGCCAAGCCCGTAGGCCATGCCCGTAGGACATTCTCAAAGGTCATGACCAAAGGCTATTTGCACAGCGTGAAGTTCCATATCGTCCTTTTGGGCCTCTCCGCATCTGCGCACTCCACGCTACTTCACAAGTATTAGCGAGTGTAATCACGTGATCAGGACATGTGTAATTTGTTCCTAATTCTGCCGGCAGTGTGCGCTACTAATTTGATATTCCCGTGATGATATCGGGAAGCTTCAATAAAAGAAATGCGAATTAAGAGGAGGAGGAGAAGGAGGAGGCAACAAGGAAATGTAGTGGTAACAGCACGCTTCCGACATATATCGAAACTGTGTGTGATCTGGGCTGTCCGGGTGACGCCGCGTCGAAGGCTGAGTTGCCGACGTTTCGACCATCCTGTCGTGGTCTTCCTCAGGGCTGGTATGCGGAAGGCCACGGAAGACCACGACAGGATGGTCGAAACGTCGGCAACTCAGCCTTCGACGCGGCGTCACCCGGACAGCCCAGATCACACACATGACTCTGGTCGCGGAAGCCTACGACTTCATATATCGAAACTATTTACATTTATCTTTAGAACGAAACGCTATCAAAAAGTCCACGCGCCGTACAAAAACTCTTAATAGCATTGGTCTTCATGATAAACTTTGCTACGCATTATTACTTTGCCATGCTTTGCTTACCTTAAACTTCGCTCTGCCTTGCTATGCCTTATACGTCGCCTTGCCGCCTTGAGAAGCCCGCTCAACTCAGCCAGCGCGCAGGTAGAATGTTCGTGAAACTAGCGGACTTAGGACTTCAATTGAAACATCGGGGACAAGAGATATTATGAGTCGTAAAGAGCATTCTACTCTGCAGGATTTAACGTTATGTGTGTAACAATACAATGAAAAGATTTGATCTTCGAAAAAATGATGAAAGAGACGTCGTCTTAATACGATCAGTTTGTTTCCTATCCCTAAATTGGAACTCTTAACCAATGGAGTATTTAAAAATCAAATTTTGGGGTTTACCAAAATTACTCAAAGCAAAATTTTCCATATTGATATTATTTTATAGTTTCAAGTGAAAATATACACAACTTATAACATAACATACACATAATGTAACTGCGTCTACATTCTTTTACCTGACAGTGGAGAACGAGGTGTGTTTTCTTAACCTGTTCGACTTACGAAAATAAAAATTATGATGTTTTTCTCAATATCTGACAAAACACCACCAATATTTAGTATTGCTTACCCATTTGTAATATCCACAAAAATATCTACGCATTTGCTAGCCACAAAAGATATCTATCCATTCAGTAGTTACAAAAGATATCTATGCATTCAGCAGCCACAAAAAGATTCAGTAGCCACAAAATATATTCACGCATTCGGGCACGAGTAGTCATAACGAAAAGAACAGATTATTGGGTAATTATACAGGCCTGACCTGACCAGTCGTATAATGACCAAGGCGGAATAAAGCTGTAAAGGTCAGAAGTTGAATTTATAGCGAGGTTACACCTCTTGGAAATTCATGCACTCCTAATGCAGGTAAATTATGCCTCAATTGCATCACGGACGCGGTCAAACGTTCTGCTTGGACGTGGAATTAACTTTGAGGTCATTTTTAATAATATCTTTCAGAACCCGAATGGTTCTCCAAAGTTACTACCGAGAAAAAAGTAGAAAAAATACAAAAACACTTTACAAAAAGAAACTACATTGAATAGTAGTATTGGTTCCTAATTTTATAAAAAGCAATCAAAAGCAAATGATTGGTTCCTAATTTCAACACAAAAGCAAATGATTTTTTTTTAAATATGTGTCTATCTGCATATTTTATTAATGTGCCAATGTATCCAATAAGTTTTTAATGTTATAACTAAAAGCTTGTAAGTTCTCCTGTTCCTAAGGATAAATCCGTTTCAACTCTAGTACCCATAATGGCCATAATGACTAAAGTAGTAGTACCCATAATGACTAAAGTCAAGATGCCACCCATAATAGATGAGCATTAGAAAGCATGTTATTACATTCCTAACTGAAACAAGAAATCCGTTGTATTCCATGGAAATTATGCAAGAACAGGGATCTTCACAATACTTCCCGACGAAACGGTTTTCTCGAAACATACAACGCACACAAACCGTATTTGCATCTGAACTCTCACAGTGCGAGAACTGGTTCTACAAGGACAGGTTCTTGGGGATCGAAACGGGAAGTTGTCGGAAAACAGCCGGACCAGGCTTCTCGCGTTAGGACGTGAGGATGACCCCGCAGACCTCGGCTGTGAACGTTTAGAAATTGAGTTTCTGACTACGAAATTAGCCTTTCAAGTGTGAAACAATGGTTTGCGATTATTATTTTTACACATGTTGCGCGTTGAATTAGTTTGCATTGGTTGGCCAACGCGTTCGCTATCTCATGTCACTGTAAACTTCACATTCCCAGATCGATGCTTTTGAGTTTCACAAGCGGGCATCAAGGTGCATAAGAATTTAGAGTTTAAACCTGAAAGTACTCGCTTTTAGGAAAACAGAGTTGATTATTTCTTCCTTATATAAAGCACGTACGATGTTAGCCGAGCCATTGAAAGACGAATTTTTATTAAGCTTCATAAAATTGCACTACATACTTCTTTCGGTGCAGTATGGTTGCTTCCGGATGTAGTTCACCAGCAATTAAATAACAATATGACTAAATTAACATTGCAGAGGAGGTAAAAATCTCCCACATTCAGGCGCCGTTAATTTAATTATTGCCCACTGAACAGATGCCTTTCATTAACTCTGTACAAAATTGGTAATATATAAACAGTTGTTCTCGCAACATTTACACTCGTAGATTATAAGGCACCGACCACAGCATGCAGACAATGTTGTACATGATGCCTGCACCGATCAGAACCACCGCGACTGGTTACTTGATAATAATTCTTAATATTTTATTACATACTTTTATTTCAAATGCTAAAATTGTTTTTAACACTATGATTTCTAAACTGAAGGTAGCTTTAACTTGACGCATGTCACACATTCTCCTACCTAACACCAACTAAAAGCATGAATACCTATATGTCACAACTAAATACATATCAATAGATTTGTCAAATAATTTTTGTATATTTATTAGTGACAGTTACAGAACAATAACGTTACAATAGATCATAAAATGAAAACGCAGTAGTTGTGATAAACACATATTTTTCATTTGTATTTGCACATTTAAGTTTATATTTTTAGAAAAAAATACTCTCACTGCCCAGTAAATTTGAGTAAAGAGAAACTCGTGTTCAGTAACATTGTTCTACAATGAAGATAAGTCTCTACATTACATTTTCAGAAATGAAATAGCTTACTTCAAAATAACGCCGGGGTTCGCGGACTCTATCCAAGATAGTTTTCTTCTTTCTTAACCGTGCTCGAATAGAATTTGAAGAGCAATCTTAAGTCTCAAAGTTTCCACGGAACACTACACTACGTTTACGTGAAGTTTTAGTATCCAAACAGCTCTGCACACTCCCGAGCGGACCAGTAAGGAAGTGGCTCACTGTACTACAAGAGTTTACAAGTAGTTTTACAAATAGATGTGGAGCTAATTTAAATTTAATGTTCTGCTGTGCTGTTGAACCAGCTGGCACGATCCATCAGCATGGAAGTGTTCCCCGCCTGATGACCCAAATGTAGACGCACTGGGGTCAGAGAACGAGACGTAGGGGTAATGATGACAAATTTTATCCAAATATCGATACATCGACATTTCGATACATTGCCGAAACGTTTTCGATGTTGATGAAAACATTGATGAAAGTCGATAAACCGATCATGAAAAAATATCGATGTTTTAAGAATGATAAAACGGGTGGTACTTTTCCATCCTATTTCCATTTTAATTATAATACTTAAATGAGTTATATTTTTTCGTTTGGTCACGTATTAATGAAATGTTAAAAAATTATATAGAATGTAAAGAAGGAAATAAAAAGAACATCGAATTTTGCTATTCTTCCACTCACTTTCATTTATAAATCATTGAATTAAAACGTCCTAAATCTAATGTGATACATAATACGTAAATATTAGTGTTATTTCTATTCTACGTTAAATCACTCTGTTATCTTCATTTTTAATCAATATTCCGCATTGATAATGTTCAAAATGAATATTAGTGATACTGCCACGTACAAAATAATCGGAAAAGAATACATAAACATAATTATTGAAAAACGCGAAACTTAATACGATGATGGAAGATGTTTTTGAACAATTACATTTTTATGCTTCCTAAATAATTCTTTAACATGCCCACACGTGTATTGAATGTTTAAGAAAATTCAGAGTTTGCTTCAAATTGACTCCACTTCCATTCAGTCAGTTTGTCGGTCCACAACAATTTCCATAATGCTAAATGCATTAAAAATCAGGGCTGATGCACATATTTGAAACAATTTTAGAAGATTTCTAACAGATTTTGACTGCAAAAATTGTGCTCTAATCGTAATTAAAAACGAGCTCTAATAAAATTTAGAATTTTTTCCTTTCATAATTTTCCTCTCATTATTTTATTAAGATATTATTACATGTTATCTATTTTCATTTTTTAAAGTACTTAAGTCATTAATTGAAATAGGGAACAATTTACTCATGTGGTAAACATCTGGCATACCCGTGATCATTTTATATGTATACAAATAATAGTTTGGAGTTTACAATAATATAGTTTGGGCAAAATTCTCTTTTCGGCGAGTCAGATGGGTTTCGCTGTAAGTAAACTTTTATTTTAAACAATTAGTTTCGATCTCTGTCCATCTTATCTTCTGTCTCTTCTTATCTCTGTCCATCTTAAGTTATCTACTGCGGATATTGAACCAGTTCATTCAGTATCGTCAGTTGTTTACTTTTCGCATGAAACACAATAGATATTTTGTCAAAATTGTAATAAAGCGAGACATCCTGGACTCAAAAATAACCCAAAATAAATCTCTCCGTCTGGGCATCGACAAGAATCTTAGATGTCAGTGGCTGTTGGTTTTGACCAATTCATCACAAAATAGTTCCTTGACGTTTTATTTACATCACAATATTTTTTTTAAAACATCGATGTACCTGGAAAAATGTATCGATGTGAAGAAAACATCAAACACAAAACATTGATGTTAATATATCGATGTTTCTGGTAGAAAATGTTTTAAAAATCATAGCTGATATTTTGTAAACGACGGTAATTAATTTTTTTCTTGAAAAATATACTTATATTTTCCAAACATACATTTCGTTGTGAATTTTACAGAACTAACTAAAGATATATTTTTTCAGAAGTTAATAGAACAAGAAAAAAGTTTAGCTGCATAAAGGTGACATCTTCAGATTGGCATGCCCTTAATTGGTAGGTGCGGCTATAGCACAAAAAATATGGAAGGTCTTACTATAGTTTTCGTTGGAGGCGACCGATATAATACGCCGAGGGTGCGGCAGCCAGGTTCGTCAAATATACTGCTTGGCATCAGCAACGTATCAATCGCGTGCGCTTTATTGAGTCTCGAGTACTTACCTCTACTTCTTTACTAACATACGAAGAATTAAGAACAAAAAATAGCAACGAGCATTGTTGACCCCCTCTGTTAATCAGAAATGTCCGCTCCCGTCAAACACAAACTATTTTGCACCCAAAAACGAGCTACAGATTTGATGCAGACGTTCTGTCGACAAAATTATCCCCCCTCCTACTTCTCTTGCATATACGTAAATTAGGGCTCAGAAAAACGTGCGCGGATAATACCGATCCATTTGGTTCCTAACCTTTACTTAGTACAGCGCTGTGGACCTTCAAATTGGCCTCGATTCCTCTTTCAGATCCAAAACAATACTCAAATAACGTGGGATAAGTGAACGATTAAGAATCTTTACCTTCCAATACCAACGACATGAGCATTTGACATGTGATATCGCTTCGAAGGAAGAGCATTGGTGCTGCAAGAGAAGACACTCGGAAAATATTTCGAAATACTTTACCTTTTGTAGACGATGCAGTGACAGCACACTGTAATGCTGTCATGAGAAGCGTAAGAAATCCGAAGAAAGAAAATTACACAGAAAGAAAGATATTATAAAATCGGAAGTTATTTGGACCTTAAACTAATAATGATAATAATAATAATAATAATAATAATAATAATAATAGGTGAAATAAAATTTAGTCAAACTTTCATGTTCATTTATTAACGGCTCTTTACTCCTTTCTCTTGCGGAGTAGCCTCTACATTTACAGAGACGTTGGTGCTGGAGGTGCGCTCTGGGCTTTCGTCGCAGTCGTTCACTCCACGCCCCTTTCAGCTCCATAACAAGCCCGTCTCCGAACGGAGGCCGTAATAGACAAATGCTAATGAGTTCCGATAGAATGTCCGGAGAGCAATTTCGAAGCCAATAGTCCCCGGCCGCGTGATTGTAACCTTTGTACTCCACATGAATGCGAGGAATTTGAAACGAAAGGTGCTACGGATTACCTATCAAAACGACGTAATGAAAAAACAATAACGGCAGGAAGTCATTAGGACAGGAGGCATTGCTAAGCACTAGTCGCGTAATGAGAACATAGACCCAATTAGCGCATGCAAGCGTCACCGGAAGTTGGCTAGGTTGCGTTCAGGTAGCTGGCATTGTCGGCACGTCATACTATTAGCCTGTAATTTTACTGTTTGTTCTAACCAATGAATGAAGAACAAAATATATAATGCATTCTAAAAACATTGCTCTCGTTCTAATTCAAATTACAGGTCTTAAAATATTATTGAGGAAGATTCATCCATTATAATCGACTTCATTTTAAATTTCATTTAAATATATTCAATATCTATGCATAGTATGCACACAATTATAAATTTTACTTCAGTTGCCATTAATAAATATTTTGGTTGGAAAATATTTTCCGGACTACTTTACTACTTTTCCAGACTGCACCTGTTATCAAGTAACAAGTCTCTTTTTTATCTTCGGCGAGAAGAGCTAGATCGTTTGCGTACAAAGAAGAGCATATGTTTATTTCCCAATCGAAGCCCCCAATTTATTGCACATTGTTGTACAGTCTCACGGCTGCAGAATTAGAATGGCCCATCTGCCTGCCCCGGTGAGAGGGGCTTGGAGCAGGCTTCAAATACGCAGAACCGCAGGATGAAGTTTCAGAGGAAGGCCCTGTCATTAATCCATTCGTAACTACCATCGCATCGATAATCATTCATATTTCACTATCATCCATTCATCATAATTACCCACACCGTAATTTACTCAGTTGAAAGCATTGGCGAACCACCGGTGTGGCCATTTGCCGAGCAAAAGGGAAGACCAAAGCCTATTTCGTCTGCGCACAGTAAAGGACAAGACACTTCCCATCTATTGGTCAACATAATTTTTACTGTATCGAAAACGTAGTATAAAGAAAGTTATTAAATGTTGCAAAAATAGATGAGATTTTCACATTATGTGTGACCTTGATATCGGCGAAACAGATATTTGAAACGACCGTCTATCCGTCCGCCTGCCTGCCTGCCTATCTGTCCGCCTCTGTGTCTACCTGCTTGTCTACCTGTCTGTCTACATGTTTTTCTACCTGTCTGCCTGTCTGTACGACTTCCAGGCTGCCTACCTGACTGCCAGGCTCCCTATATGTCTGCTTGCATGCCTGTATATATGTATGCTTGCCTGTCTATATGTCTGCTTGGCTGACTACATGTCTGGTTGCCTGCCTATATGTCTGCCTGCATGCCTGGTTATACGTCTGGCTGTCTATCTACCAAAGACACTAGCACTTAAATTATTAACAAAGATTTCAACAAAATTGATATTCACCAATTGATGTGGCTGTCATGCAATCCCTCGAATTGGAACGAATATATAATAATATATATATATATATATATAATATATATATTATATATATATATATATATATATATATTTAAATGCAAACTGCATTAAACCTCCTGTCATCCTGCGCAGTAATGCTTCGCCATACAGCGAGCTTCGTTCTTAGCCCGCTGCCTGCTGCCTGAGCCGCCGTCGGCGCGTCGACGGCCGGGAGCGCCGCAGGACACGGCGGCGCGGAGGGGCGGGGCGGGAGCCTAGGCTGTGGCGAGGGGGGGGCGTCCATGCGGAACGGGCGCGCCGCCCCGCCGGGGATCGAACCCGGGTGCGCCGGCCTCCACTGGCGCAGTGGGCCGCGCCCGCGCGTTGCCCGAGCAAAAACACATGATCCGTCTGAGCGTTCGTCTTAGTCCTTCGCGTGCAAAAGGGTGAAGTGAAAGGATTCGATTGAGTGATTGCATATTCAGTATTCCCGAGGGTGTCCACTACTGTTGGCATTATTCTCGTGAGTGGAGTGCATGTTACAGACGGGAGATGGCGGTGTTCCTCACCACTGGAACGTGAGGCCCGGTGACGACCAACACGCTGTATTGCGAGGTTCTCGCAGCTCTAAGCTCCAGACACGTGTGGTGGTGTTGTTTACGAGACACCTGCCATCAGAGCAGCATACTGCTAAACTTCTGCTAGCGGCTGAATGAGACCCTACTTTCTAACCACTGTTGAAACTCCCACAGGGTTGCGACTAGAACACAAAGGAAGGAGCTCCCGGTCAAAGACTCTGCAGCAGTAATGAACGTAGTCGCTGAGGCATATCAACTAATGTAAGAATTTAAACATGGTTTTTGTTCATTCGTGTGTGATGATTGAGTTGCTCAGTTTTGAGCAGGTGTAAGGGGAGGAGGCTAGTGCCTGTGTGTTCTCCCCTTTCCTTTCCGACCACAGTGGTTGTTTACTAGTCTTTAAACTGTATGAAGGAGTGTAGGGGTGAATAATGATGGGAGATAAATGATCATGAACGAGATATGTTCAGATATGGAATGTGGGTGGTACCAGAAATAACGTCCCAACCACTTGGCGAAAAAATCCATGTCTTACATGAGATTTAAAGCTCCAACCATCGACTCTGAGTGGAACCCTCTCCTGAGTTTGCTTCTGAATATCAAACCTCCACGCGAAAGAACCGAAGCGGATACTACGGGTCTGCGGTCGTTAAGTGAATGCGAAGATATAAGACCGGGTCATCAGGAGTACAGCATTCACATCCAGACATCCGTCGTATGTTAGAACACATTCATTTGCTCAGTTTCACTAAATAGATTGTTTTTTTCGCAAACGTGGGAATGCGATGAGTGACGTCGTTCGAAACGTTTTTGCTTATGGATTCCTCTAAACTTTATTTCTTCTTTGTGAGAAGGCCTTGATATCAACACGAATGGTCTGGAGAAAGTTTGACCGTCCGTGATATTTTGGCAAATTATAATATCGATTGTATGCTGCAGCAAGAGAGCTGAATGAATTTTTTTACATCAACGTTTGCACTACTGACATTATTAGTGTTGCGGAATGTATCTGGAGTTTTAAAGGAACTTGACACCATTGTGAATTGTTTAATCGAAGGGCATTCCAGCAAGATCTTTCGTTCACCAATTACATTTCTGGACCTCCTTTTTCCTTAAAATCCGTTACACATAAAATAACATATTTTACTAGTAAATAAATAAAACCTATTAAAAGTATGTATGAGTTACAACATTAATTACGTCATTAAGAAATATAATTAATTTTATTTTTGACCACATACAAGGTTGCCAAATACTTTAAAGACCATAAAACGATTCCCCAAACTTTTAGGCCAAAAAGGTGGTAAAGTCAGGAAACGGAGATAGTTTTGAAAATAAAATTTTCTACTCCTGAGGTCTACGGAGTTCCTTTCAAACTTTTCAGGACCATCCCAGCCCTCTGATCTTCCTTGATGGTACGCCTACACGTTCCTGGCACGCGTACACGAAGGAGCACTTCTAGCGACCGCTTGACGTTCCGGAATTTCGGCAGGTGTCTGGAATTTCGCCCAGCGTGCGCACGCTCACGGCAGGGATTCAGCCGGCGGCGATGGCGCGTGAGATGATGCAGCGAATGGCGCTCCCGCAAATGTCACACGGAAGGCCACGCGGCGCCAATGCCTTTGTGCGCCAGCCACACGAACCAAGGCACGCCGCGAGGATGGGGGCTCGGCACGGCGCATCTCCCAGCGGCGCAGCCCGTGAGCATTCGGAGCACACTCGCATGACGCGGCGGGGGCCCTCACTGAGATGGAATTTTGCGAATGTCTCAATGTATTCAGGTGAGGACGTCGGCGAATCCGTGACGTCACGATCGCAGGATCGCCTGACCACCTCTTCACTCAGCAACAAAGTGGAAAAAGAGCTCCGAAATTTGGGCCCATTCCAAATGCACATTGTGTAGTTGACTGAAACCTAGTTCTTCACGGGAGTTAACAGTAAAAAGGCCTGCAGAGGCGACGGGTGAGGCGCGGTTTACGCGATTCACAGTCGAGTCTGCTTACTGCGTAATTTCCAACGTATTGTTATTTCAAATATGTCATTATAAATTCAATACGATCAGGAACCCAACCCTCGTACGACGAAAGGTAGGTAATTATGTTGCCAGTTGCGTAACTGATTGATGCGACAACCAATACCCGAGAACAGTTCTCACCCCATGCACGGTGGTAATATCGTTTTCTCGCTGGTGACGTCGGGAAGCCTCAATCATCCTGCCATGGGATATTCGGGGAATTTTTTTAAAAATTGCCACAGACGGTGTTATTTATTTTCTCTTGTAACATTCAAGTAAAGCTTTCGGGACTTAAAATTGCAAATTCTAACAATAATGAATATTCGTTATTTAATATGATGTACTATATTCTTTAGACTGTTTCAGTCACCGCATTACCCGTTAACTGGAGTGTTATTTACCACAATTGTTTCCTTCTCTATCCCCATATGACTTATGACGTGTTTGGTTCCGAGCCAAAATGAAAAGTTATGCTTCAATAGCACATACTTTTTCGCTACTTTTCAATGTTATCGTTATGAACGACAGGTCGTCCACATATGTTTAATTAATTTCATACAGAAATTAAGCGATTACTACTAACTTTTGCATAAAATTGTAATATCATTATTTAAAGAGGCAATTTCATACAACAGACTTTGAGACAAAATGTATATCTTCAGTTTTGTAGTTTTGACATTCTTTCCTAGTATTTTCGAATAAAATGAGCAATACCCCAAAAAGGTACTTGCGACATATTTTTTTACCATCTTTTATAACATATGTAGAGAAAATTTAAAGAAACAGTTTTTAACGGTTTTTTGAGAAAAAAACACATTACATGACATGAACACATAATATCGACGAATCTTTACAGTTTTTAACACAAAAATTAACCAGCATATTCACAAACTATGTAACATAAATAAATTCTAGAGACACGGATGTTTCTAAATTCTTTAGTTTAAGAAAATAACTTCTTTGTCTTATACGGATTTCAAATACAATTTCAAATGGCTCTATCTCCTAAACTATTCAAGATACAGCGCTTAAATTCGCATACGAGATAGTATGTATTTAGTACATTTAGAGATTTAGCACATTACCCTAAAGTTACTTGTTTTTCAAAACGTTGTACGTTACCTTTTTTAAAGAGTTAATTTGTTTGAGACAAAAATATACATCTTCAATTTTGTCAATAAAAAAATAAAAAATTTCGGAAATTTTCGGATACCCGAAAAGAAACCTAGCATAAACTTTTTCAAAGTTTCTCCTAAATTATTGGAGAAAATTTTAAGTAATAAATAACAACAATTGTCAGAGAAGAAGTGGGAGGCGATGAAGCGCGCGACACGACAAAGCGCGAGTGGATGAAGCGCGAAACTATGAAGAGCAAGACAATGGA
>BOPP01000001.1:29523922-29543969 GCA_017312745.1 Gryllus bimaculatus | reverse complement strand
ATTCTCTAGCACTCCCGCTCGAACGAGTCTTGGCGAGGCCGGCAGTGAGTGCCAGCGGCCAGCGGCACGCAGCGCGTGCCGTTCTGTGAACCGGCGCGCCGCTCGTGTTGAGCAGTCACGGCGGTGATGTACGGCCGCATCGGGGTGGCGCGGGGGCGGCGTCGTGCGCTGCAGTTCTCTCGCAAGCCGCGGCGGCGACGGCCGCCTCCGCCGCCGAGCATTCGCAAGCAGCGCAATGGGCGAGCCGAGCAGGGAAGGGTCGAATTCATCCGGAGTCTGAAGGAGAATTCTAGCCGTAGGATACTCTGACCGGTTGTGTTCCGGATATTCTCCGATCAACACTAGGTGAATGCTGGAGCAGTTTCTTAATAAAAGGGCTACGGATTGTGGACGATCCTTCCTCATTCTTGTCAGCTACACTACATTTACAATTACGTTTTTATGCACTACTACACCACACTACCACAGTGAGACCAACCTGAGCGTTGGAGCTTGTCCATGTTGGAACGGTAGAGAAGATACGTGCAAGGAGAAACCCCTCACAAGCTGAGGTGTAGATCGGCACCAGATATCACACTCCAGTGCGAGAGGAATATGATGTGCACCTCCCGGATAAGTCATGAACAACCGGTGACTAATGACTAACTCGTGGCTAGTGACTAATGATGCACGTACAATAAATAAGTATCCAGTTATTCACTCACTTCAGCAGAAAACGCTCATTTTATTCTCAGAATATAAAATGTAAAGAACCCTAATTTGGGGAGATAAAATCTAAACATCCTCCTCGTTTGGTGTTAATTGTTCTCGAAAGCTCTCTTTAAATGGATGTCAACGAGTTTCGAATGACTAGACAGGAATCTCACGCGACCGAATATCGTGATCGAATAGGGAGCGGGGAAAGAGAATCCTACATGATAGATCAGCATGTTTCAGAACATAGACTTCACAGAACCAGGTACACTATGGGAGGGGTGGGGAGGGGAATAGATCAATCAAGAAGCCACTGCAGTGGGCAGGAGCGTGCGGAGAAAGAACGTGAAGATATATAGCGAGTATAGCGAGCGTATATTCTATTTACAATTGGTTTGGGGAGTATCTCGAAAAGTGCGCATCTGATCAAGAAAAGAGGGTAACATAAGTTAGTCGCATCGACGAGAGTCATCGAACGCTACCATTGCAGACCCTATTTCTCTTCTCCTCAGGGGTGAAAGTGGGGACAAATAATGTTAAATGAGGATTCCCATTTTTTTATTAGATTAGGATTCTCCGGAAAAAAAGTAACCTTTGTATTTTACTTTTTTGTTTTGCGATAATGGCGTTGTACTAGTCAAAAATCAAAATAAGCGAAAAAAATAGTTCTCGACAATTACACATCAAATGAAAAAAAATACGTGTTCAATAATTGGGAAGAAGCAACTCAATAATACCAAACGTAGCAGTGTAGTTAAGAAAAATGTTTTAAAAAACTAATTTTAGTCTGACTCGAAATACAAAGTAATGGTATCAATTCTTTGTGAACATTTTTGGTTTGTTATGTAACAATGTTGATAATTCAAAAGTGAGGAGAGTAAAGTGTCAACTGAGCACGCTGTACTGTTTTTTATAAAATTCTGTAGTTCATCGAACAGCCAGTGTGACGCAGATGTTCTTCTTTCCCTTCCTAAAGCGAGAAAGAGGGTTTGTCTAATAGAAAACAGTCTTTTAATTTGAAAGGTACACGTAAAGAAACAGGTAAGTCATTTTATGCAAAATTCAGTAAGAGATTATGTTCACTGATGATCGGAAAGAACTTTATTTTAAATACTTCTTCGTCTTGCTGGTTTCTTAACTGCTACTTCGGTCTTCCGGTGCCTAATCTTCTTCTCCATTCTTCCAGGAATCAGGAGGCAATTTCCACTTCTCGATTATCTTTCTAATCTGGTTGTTACATCCTGGTCTTGCTCTGCCTCGTTTTCTCCTTTCACCTGGTTGCCATTCTTATGATCTTTTGGGGAGTCTTTTCTCGTCCATTCGCTGTACATGTCCAAACCAAGTGAGTTGTTTCTTTTCAATTTCCTCTATAATATCTTATTGCAGATTTATTATTTCCTTAATGTTTATTTTTGATCCATTCTTTTCTATATTGCTGTAGCTCTTGTGAGGAAATCCATTTCCAGGCCTGTCAATTTAAGTTTCTGTTGTTCTGAAAGTTGCCATATTTTAAATACTTTAAACTATGAAAAAACACACATTAGCTAAGACTTATTAGCTCTTAAAGCGTTGACTCACAGGCAACTTGTGTAGTGTTTCAAACTTAAAAACTCATTTTTCTGCGTTCTTAAGAATGGTGGCTGGCCTGTTTTCTCTCCAATCCCTTCATTCTTGATAATCGTATTGCGACGTTGGGTTTCAATGAATAGGTTTTAGCAAATTATTGAATTAAAAAAATCGTTTTGATGTGAAATTGCCTGGAGAAACTAATTTTTATCGTTTTTTGGTTATTTTGATTTTTGTGAAGGTGCGGCCTCGGCAAGAGCAGCGACGATTTGATCAGAGAAGTCATGAGTAGCTTGAGGGAACTGGTCATCGAGCGAAAGAATGTGGACACTGTAGTGTCCAGACCACCACAGATCGCTAGAAGGAAGAGGCAGCACGTGTGGTGGTGGTGGTCGGAGTGTACTGGGGCTCCACAAGGTTCAAGGAAGGGGCTGTCGGGCAGGCGATGGTATCTGAAACTGAGGTAGAGAAACGAGGCGGCGGAGGACGTTTGAGTAAAGACGTAGAAGGTGATGAGTTGGCAGCAAAAGCGACGGTGGCGCAGAAAGAGGCGAAAGCGGAGCAGGATCGGGTTGGCGATGAACCTGAAGACGCGGGAAAAGTCGAGAAGCGCCGGCGAAGACGGGGAATGTGATAACAGAGCCGGAGCGGCTGGAGCGCGCGGTCGTGACCAGCCGTCGAGCCAGCGGTGCGCGGGGGCGGAGGCGGCAGCGGCGGTCGAACCAGGCGCACCGCGGCTTCCACCACCCCTCATTGGCTTAAGTGAGTCAGGGCATCAGTGGATGTGGTTGCAGTGCCTCTAACTGGGAGGTCCTAGGGGCGAAGTCCCGACGGAAGTGGTATTTTCCACATTAGCTAGTTTGCTGGGTCGAAATCAGCCGCAGTTGGAGGAGAATGCTCAACACCAGGAAATACCGGAGCAGTACCTTAACAAAGAGCCACGGACCGCGCGGCATCTTTCCTTTCTCTTCCATATCCTGTGCTCACTCTTACTTACACGCACTTACAAGCACTACACTACCACACATGCCGGGAGATCGGTCGGGAGCTTAGAGCTTGTTCCGGCTGCCCCATTGGTGACAGATACATGGTTGGGGAAAAACTCCGTTAGGCGACGTGCAGGTCGGTGCCATCCAGCGGTGGAAGATATGCGCCACCATGCACACTTACGGGGCTAATGACCTTAGCAGTTGTCGCGCTCGGAAACGCTAGTAAATCACTCAATGAAAAACCACTTTCACCACTATCGCCCTCACGCCATCGCCACCACCACCAGCGCCACCAGCGCCATCTATCGCCACCGCCACCGCCGTCGCATTCACCGACGCCGTCACGAGACCACCCTGCGGCACAGCTCACGATCCGACGCCCCCGCGCCCGCATGCGAGCCCAGAACCTGCATTTGGAGAGAACCTGCAGCCACAGGGCGCTGCTCACGAAGTTCGAGGAAAGCTGCCTAAAACGGAACGCTATCATTCTGCTGCTGGCTCCGTCGGTGTAGTGTTTAGCATACTGGACTCGTATACCCAAGTTGGCAGAATCAGACACGATGAAAGTCTGTGGATTTTTGAGGACACGAAAATCTTCAGTATGTCGGTGGGAGGGGAGTGAAGTTTGTGTCCTTGCGGACACAGAGTATGTAAACGAACTCTCCGACTCCACTAACTTGAATTTATTTCATAACAAATTTTTGTTTTGTAATTTTTTGCCCGCGTAATATGGATTCAAAGAGATTGTTATATTTCAGGTCAAGGCATGGTCGAGAGTTTAAGTGTCTTTGAAGAAGAATGTAAATTACTATTTTTTCAATTTTCAAAGGTTTATTTTTAGACAAAATTTTGTCCATAAATACAAGGTAAATATGTTATGTATAAGAAATGCCAAAATGGATATTTTTTTTATTTTGAAGTGCATATGATATTTCTCGAAGAAGTGTGAAGTTCGAAGTTCAACAGCTTATGCAGTTCAATGTCCTCGTTAAACTAGATTTACTGGCACTCAGAGAGCGTTGAGATGTCGCCGAATAATAAGCATGCCACGTGAAATTATGTAATTCAATTCTACAATGATAGATTGCCAGAATCACTGGTAACCAACAGTCATTGTCATTCAAAAATGCAATCGATAATGTAAAATAAACAAGAGACTACTTACGACATATCAAAGGCCAACTACCAACTACGAGCGCGAAAAGGTGTCCTTACCTGGAACAAAAAGCAAACGTTCATTAAAATATAACTAATATAACTAATATCTGTTTGATAGCAATGGAGTTTTTTTATAACATCATGACAAACATTTACATTCTAAACAAGACAAAAAATTACGAAAATTCATCTCTTGTTAAAGTATGATCCCAAAATTCCAATAATAATCACTTTATTACGAGAATTGTTTCATCATAAACGCTATTAAACATTATCACGTTCACGATAACTTATAACAACGGACAAAGAACTGCTTCGCACGCTCGTCCTTTCCCCGTGAATAGGATTGTAGCAACAACTTGCATCTGGTTAAACAAGTCAAGAAAAGTTAAATGCTTCCGCGGCCAGTCATATGCGTGATCTGGGCTGTCCGAGTGACGCCGCGTCAAAGGCTGTGTTGCCGACGTTTCGACCATCCTGTCGTGGTCTTCCTCAGGGCTGGAATGGCGGCACCCGACGTGCCCCCCCCCGCGCTGCTAACTGGCGGTCTCCCATTCGCCGCTGCTTCAGCCAATAGTACTCGGCCCAGACATGAATACACAGCCGAGCGTTGACCATCACGGCGCATACCAGCCCTGAGGAAGACCACGACAGGATGGTCGAAACGTCGGCAACACAGCCTTCGACGCGGCGTCACCCGGACAGGCCAGATCACGCATAAGTCAAGAAAAGGATATTAATCGCCGTTATTTCAAGCGATGAGGCCGGCGGTAGGGTAGAAATTATCACAACTAATCCACCTTTCACCAGGTTTTGTATCAAATTAATCCCAACCACGCCCGTAAAATCTGATAGTGCGCCGTCATGATCCTCACTACATAATGCAAGAGGAAGGTCTTCAAGCGATTCGTCAGCAGAATGATCACATCAATCATTCACATTACTATTCAACTCGTGAAATTAAAACCAATAGTGTTTAACTATTCATTTATATAATATGCCCCAATCAGAACGGCATATCTTGAGAGCTTTATCGTTTTTTCTATCTCGATTTTTCTTTCCGCTTCTCTCTACTGGCCAATCATAAGCTGCAGCTCATCTATCTTAAGACGATACATTTCTTATCATCGTCTATACATACATTTGTTTTTCTCGAATTTGGTTACGTACCGACCGCGCGGTCTGATGAACACCTGTCCATCTGATACACTAGCAGCAAGACTTGGTTGAACTAACAAAGTATGAAAGGTAATTGAATAACGTACATTAATATTAGTAATTGGCCCATTCTGGAAATCTATATGACTTAATTTCATTAGTAAAATTGTTTATTAAATTCCACTCGTGCTTTGGACATTTTCAGACAAAGCCCCTCCTCGCTTCGCGAGTCTGGGATATATCGGCAACTTCCAAAGCACTTGTAGAAGACTTTCACCTATGAATATTCCACTCGTGAAATTAAAATCAATAGTGTTTAACTATACATTCAAAATGCCCCAATCAGGGCTGTGTATCTAAAAAAGCTTATCGCTTTTTCTATCCAATTGTTCTTACCGGTTTTCCGTTCTTGCCAATCATAAACTGTGTGGCATTTATGTTAGGAGACGGTATAGTTCTTTGATCGGTATGTCGTTGTCCAATAGACCGCCTACGTATTACAACGTAACCTCTTTGATTTTAACAAATCCAGCATTTGACTCATTTTGGAACTCTGTTGGACATAATTTCACTCTTAGAATAGTCCTAACACGAGTGCGTTTATCACGAGTTCTTTGGAAATTCTCAGATAAATCCCCACCTCGCTTCGCAAGTCGGGGATTTATCGACAATTTCCAAGGCACTCGTGAAAAACTCACTCGTGTTCTTCGGCACCGTGAAGTGCTGTGTGGTAACAACGAAACATCCTTTTCCTCAATTTTTTTCTCTTTCTCTTTTTTCCCCATTGTGTCTTTTCTTCTTCTTCTTTTCCTTCCCGCGCGCGGCTCAAACCAGGCGAAACCGCAACTACCTAAAGCGGCGCGGCGGGGCTATATTTAGACGTGGTGCGGCGGAGCGGAACGAAAGACCGAGAACGGCACTCGAACCCGGCACTCGGCGCTCGCCGCCAAGGTCTCGCGGGCGGAGCCGCCGCGACCAAATGCAAGCCTAATTACGCAGCTCCGCCCCTGCCCGCCACGCTCTCCTCCGCGTTCCCCGCGGCGCAGATTGTGACTGCGTGCGGACCCCGCCCTTTGCTGCTAAGGCCAGCCTCCAACCTGCGCTAAGTGTTGCAGTGGACGATTTGGTGGTGCCTGTACAAGATTTGCGAGGAGCGAATACGAGTGCAGATGTTATTATAAAACACGATTTATACATAAATATTTGCAATTGATTTGCCATCTTTTAGTCAGCATATTGGGTACAAAGAAGTGGTTTACCGTGAAGACAAGTTGGTTTCCGTGAGCAAGTTGGCTGTTATTTGCAGGAGGTTGACTGTTGTGAGCAGATTGGCTGTTGAGAACAGGTTGATGGTTGTGTGTTGATTGGGGATTGAGAGTAAGTTGGTAAATGTGATATGAGCGATAAAGAGACCTTGAAGGAAGAGTATTGACGTTTCAAGAACAAAATATATTTTTCTTTAAGTTTTAGAAATTTTTCACATTTAAATTCATGCTTTTTAAATCATAATGTCTGAGAAAAACTTTTCGTCAGTCGTACAATACCATATGTGAAGTAAATCAGGAAATTGCTGAAAATTTATTGCGAGTTTGAAGCAGATGTTCAGTACTGGAGTTATGCCTCTAATAAAGCTCATTAAAGAGACATTTCAAAGTACAAAACAAGAAATTAGCAACGCAGTTAGCATACGCTTGTTGCGAACTCGAAAGGAAACACTTATCGCCCTGGGGCTGCTTTTATATCTGTACAGTTGGTCATTTGACGAGACTATCAGTCCGGCCGCCTCTCAAGGTATCGTGTATCCCTTTACAACGTTTATAAATTCGTTCGTCCTTTGCGACCAACGAAATTATGGGCATTTATACAGGTTCAATATCTGCAAATTCAGTTTCACTGGACACTAAATATCTATGGTTCAATCGCATTCGTTACGTTTATGGTTCTTAAATAGGGTGGTTATTATTATTATGCAATTTTCAAGCCCGACTCAAACCATGCATAACTTATTTCTGTAATCAGATGTCAAATTTTACTTAAACGCCCTGTGACTTTCTAGAATCTCTTTTCGGCACATGTTAATATCTTCCAATGCGCCAATTATTTAAATTTTGCAGGCACAACACTCTCTGTGTAGTTTTGTTTTCGCCTTGAGAACGTGTTTTACAAGTTCATTATATGTTGTAACCTTGGTAATTCAGTCGGTCCGAATAATCTGTCGTCATGGTGTTTAAGAACAACAATGAATTTAGAAATTATTACTAAAATAAAAATTAAATTGTTACATTTAATGAAGCGTGGTAAGATTCTTGACTATAAATATGTTTGGTGTGAAAGGAGGGAGATTGTGAACTTAACGTAAAGCAGGAGAAAATACGAAAACAGATTTTTTTAGAGTTCGAAGTTGTGAAGTTTTTAAGAAATATCTTGCACAAACTCTCTTACAAATGGAAAATGAGCATCGATACTCTGAAGGAAATTAAACTGCAGTTCTACTGGTTAGAAAGTATCGACAACAACAGAGACATTACATACTTTTTTAATGATTCTGTGAAGTAATATAAGAAGATAGCGAAGGAAAGTATTGCAAGCGAGATTCTTTTCTTCTTTCTGCTCGTACCACAGTTTGCTATTTATTACAATATAGAAGTGTAAACTAAATCTATTTTTAGTGTATCATTCAACTTTCAATATTGTAGTTTTTTTTTAAATTTGTTCACAGAAATTGTACATGTTCCTCGCAAATAGGTGTATTTGTAAAGAAGGATTCATAATTCCCTCTGCTTTGGATTAAACCTTGTAGGTTTCATTTGGCAGCAATGGATAGTGAGGCATCAGGTTTCCAGATATTCCTGAGATCGAGGACACGGATCGATATCGCCCTATCGATTTCTGCGGTCGACTGGCGTTTCACCCTGCGCCCGACACCATTCCGTCCGTGACGCAGTGGTCGGACGTCGCGAAAGTAAGAAATGAATATTCTAAAAAAATGATCTGGAGGAAAATTCGTATTTCCAAATTCAATCATTAAAATCATTTTAACATTAATCATTAGTGATGGAAGGCATGGGAGACGACTTTTAAGTTCACCTTTTTCCATGTCTGTTAATCGCAGTTAATAAACTTATTTGCAACATTTTATTCGGTAAATAATGTTAAAAGTGGAGAAATCAACTTCATTCTTTAAAAATAGCAATGTGACATTTAATCATATAGTTACATGAAATATGTTTGAAAGATTTTCCAAAACCTCACCAGATTTGTTCAATTTTTATCACTTGCATGTTTTCAAGATATCGGTTTCCGATTATATCGATTTACGTAACTCAGGTGACAGAACTAAAACTAGTTTTAAATTCTTAAAGTGATCGACTATACATCTATTGCCTCCTCATATTAAAATGCTGAATTTCTTAATTTAATTAGATACCAAAATAGGTTCAATTGCTGAAAGGCGTTTAAAAAATTCAAAAGCTGCCACAATAGTGAATAATCATAAGTTGAATTCTTTCATCAGTATAAGATTACTACTTCACATTCACAATCCCAAAATGTACAACGTCCCATGCTTATAATAAGAGTAGTATCAGAAACAAGGAACACAACCCAAAAATTGATTAAATATGAAGCAAGATAATTCATGCAGAGATAAAATAGATCCAGAAATACATTTTTAGATCTGTCAAAAATACATTGAGTACAAAAATCTCGAAATATGTGGAGCTTTTGAAACCGGGTAAACGGAAGTAGAAAACTTCAAAAATAACTCAACCATAAAAAACGGACGGAATGCAAACTTCAGCTTTCCTTTCATGCTCGCTACTCAATGAAACGGCCAGGAATGTTTACGCCCCTAAAAGATAAATGTCAAAACACCAAAACATTCTGCCTCGGGCTCTGTTCTCTTTCAACAAAAACGCAGGAGGCTGTGGGGTAAAGTTCACCGAGTCTGCGAGCCTTCTCTGAAATGCGGTCATTCCCCCCGCAGGAAGGAAGACGGCTGCCTTGAGAGTAGCGCCACTTTGCGGTGCAAAATCGAACATGGAATGGCAATTTGTTGGGATTGTAGTCACTTATCAAGAACTCAAGTGGTCGAATTCTTATACTACAATTTATCTCCGTTACATACTGCTTAAATTAGATACCGACTACCGATCAATTGTTTCGTACCAAAAATGCTTGTGAGTGGAATGATTACATTTTCTGAGTAATTATTGTATTGACATTATTAACTATTCATGACTATTTATAAGTGACAAGCAGCACTATCAGTATTCTATGAAATACGTTACTAAATGTTTTATCAAAGTAAAATATTAAGTACTGAACTAAAATTGTCACTGCGACTCGTAAGGTTGATATATCATTAAGAATAATTCATTGATATTTCGAAGCACACTTTCTTTTGCCAATTTTAAATTTTAAATATCCGGAATAAACTCAATAAAATTTTAGAACTCCACCTTTACATTTTTCATCGCTAAAATGAAAATATTTCTCAGAAAAAAAATGGCAGATAGACCGGCACGGAGCTATAATTTACATAACTCTGTCCTCAGTGCTACGTCCCCATTCCTCATTCCAGATGTGTGAAGAGCTCAGCATCGCAGGATGGCACTTCCAAATTTCACATTTCAATTTTCCTGCTACTGAAACGAATGGAATGTTCCGAAGAAAAGCACAGAAAGGAATATGATAATGTAGCTCAATAGATCGATTGATTTATTATGTACGTTCGCGGGCGAACATAGATCCCGAAGGAGTAGTGTACGTTATATTGCGGGAAGTGGCTGTGTTCCTCCCGCGGAACGTAAGATCCCGTGCCGACCTGTACTTGAGCTAACGTGATTCTTGTGTTCATGTATCTCCCCCGGGCGGGACACCGCCCAGATGGGACAAGCTCTACGAATAATACCCCGACGAAGCTGACGAATAGGATACGTCAGACTCTTGAGATCTGGCGCTAATTTACACGTCAGATTGCGGGGTTTTCCTTATCCAGGTATTTCTCGTCCGCTGGCCACCGCCCCAGCCGGGTCATGCTCCACGCTGTCGACTAGTCTCCCGACATGTGTGGTAGTGTAGTGCGTTTTATTGTGTGTGTGTGTGTAAGGCGGGAGGATATGTTAAGGAAGAGGAAGGAAAGATTGCGCGCGGCCCGTTTGTTAGATTACCGTTCCGGACTTCATCTGGTGTTGATCGGAGAAACCACGGAAAACTACCGATCAGAGCATGCGACCGAAAAAATCCTTGCCCTCCAGCAGCTAACGTAGAACAACTTGCACATCTCCGACCGCGAGCCAGGGGTGTAGTCGGGGGTGGGCGGGGCCGCATGGGGCGGGCGGCACGTACAAGGACGACAACCGCCGCCGAAACTTTACGGCCGCCTCGTAAATGGGCGACCGGCGCTCAGAAGCTCCGCTCGTCGTAAAGCGGCGCTTTTACTCCGCCACGTTGCCGCCCGCGCTGCCTCGCTGCGTCACGCCCACGCGACACTGCCCCTTACCTCACGGCCCAGCGATGTGCACTTGCTGCTATAAGGGTTAACGTATCGTACCAGAGAACGCGGATTCAAACCCGATCGAAGGCGAGGGCAAAAACATCCGTTGTATGACATCCTTCGCAAAGCCGGATGTCCCTTGTTGTAGATTTACTACTTGAAAAAATATTCAATTCTAAAAGAGACTCTGAGCAAAATTCAAATCGCCTGATTCACCGTCCGAGTGATACCTCTTTCTCTGCTAAATGTCGAAACGAGCACGTGGTCAGGCGGAGGGGCAAGCCCGAGATCGTCACATAATCTTGGGTTTTTATTTCTTGAAAGGGTAGAGGGAAGGACAAGTATGAAGAAGAAAACGTCGCATGCGCTCCGCCTCCCGTTTGTTAGGTCGCCGCTCCGGCGTTCGCCTGATTGGCCCAAGGAACTACGGAAAACTGTCGGTCAGAGTAGCTAGCCTGCTGCAGTGGTTGAATTAGACCCAGCTAGTGAGGTATATCCGCCAAAAACGGGACCCGAACGCAAGGAATTTGCTATAAATTATACGAAACAACTATGTTTCCTCTGAGCTACCACGGCCGGTGAACATTTAGAGATATTTAACAGACTCAATTGATTGGTTTTCTGTGAGTTACCTCTTCCTTTGCTGTCGCTGCCTAACTCATTGGAATTTTGCCCGTGCCTTCACCAAGTCAATGAATGATGCCTTATTTTATACTTTTTTTCTTTCTTGGCGCGCGAGGGCCTGTCTTCACGATGGAATATCTCACAGCATTTGGCGCCTTTCTCGGTCGTGCAGTTAGATGTGGCATAATCGCAACAGAATCGAGCAGAGCTGACGATAAAGCGACAACTAGCGGCACGACTGAGTAAGACAAGAAACGCCGTGAGATAATCCATCGTGAAGACAGGTCCTCACGCGCCAAGAAAGAAAAGAAAGTATAAAATAAGGCATCATTCCTTGACTTGGTGAAGGTACTGGCAAAATTCCAAAGAGTTCGGCAGCGACAGCAAAGAAAGAGGTAACTCACAGAAAACCAATCAATTGAGTCTGTTAAATATCTCAAAAAGTTCACCGGCCGTGATAGCTCAGAGAAAACATAGTTGTTTTATATAATTTATAGCAAATTCCTTGCGTTCGGGTCCCGTTTTTGGCGGATATTCATCACTAGCTGGGTCTTATTCTACCACTGCAGCAGGCTAGCTACTCTGGCCGACAGTTTTCCGTAGTTCCTTGGGCCAATCAGGCGAACGCCGGAGCGGTGTCCTAACAAATTGGAGACGGGCCGCATGCGACGTTTTCTTCTTTCTTACTTGTCCTCTCCTCTACCCTTTCATGCACCAACATCTACAAGCACTACCCCACCGCACACGTCGGGAGGCCAGTCAGGAATGTAGTGCTTGCCCCTTCGGCTGAGGCGGAGATCCGCTGGGGGGATACCTGGTGAAGAAAAACCTGCACACTAATGTGTATGTCGCCGCCGGATCTCTTGTTCCAACAGTGCAGGAACACACCAAGGCAACAGTGCAGGCTCCCGGCTTTAACATTAACTAACAAGAGTGGCTGTCGCCCGAGGAAATAAATACCCATTGTCAAGTCTTTGAACACCATTCAAATGTATCCGTTGAATACGTCAACTCTACATCTCATTCGTGCTCCTCCGCACATGTTACCTCAGAGTAAGGCTACCTCAGAGCTACCACTGTAGCCCCCCTCTCCCTACATGCGCCTTATGGCGACGCTTGCGACAGGCCTGCTAGGCCGCCTCGTAAATTGGCACCTGGTCTACAGGTCGAAAATCTGCCTGACAGTGTTCGAGGAAAACGTCGCCTGGTACGAACACATCGAACACTCCACACCAGCTTGGGCGGACAAAGTTTTGTGGACACGCGAAGAGGAAACTAGAGTTGTAACCCACCCGCGCCATCGCGACGTAAGGTTATATAGGCGTGAGTCACATGACCTCCCGTGGTATTTCTCCCCCCCCACCTCCACGCGATAGAGACATCTCTAGCGTTGACTTTGCACGCGGCCCCATGCCTTCTGGAAATTCCAGCTTTTTGTTCGAGCGACTATTTTTAGAGCCCTCAACCCTCTACCTTGCGCTTCAGTGCCGAGCTGCTGGAAGCCATGACGCTGCAATGGGATGAGGGAAGGGAACTTGCAGCGATCATCGCGTGCGGCATTGAAGTCTCTGGAGAACAACTTGATAAATTAGTAGTATTGCAGTGCACTACTCTTTCGCTAACTATGCAACTCTTAACGAGTTTTAATATGACATCCACAAACTCATAGGTCTTCTGGAATTTTTCTAAATCATAAGGAATGGGTCTAGTAAGTGAGTGATTCTCGTATTTACTGCTGGAACTGTTCTAAACCACGAGGAATGAGGACTATGGGATTAGCCCATCGACCGGCGGAAGGAAGAGAATGGGGAAGTTACAACTTAAGCAACCGCCCTTAATTAATAAGAGGAATCAACAAAATGACCAATCAGAGAAATCGACTTCTAGAATATTGTCATTCAGGTTATGGCTATCCTAAGTTCGAGGTACGAACTATAATTCGACACCGTCTGAATTCAAACTGGTCATCTCATTTCCTGTTATTAATCTACTGATCGTGTGATTAGCCCTAATTATTATGCACACTAGAGTAAACATACATAGTTCCTCACTTCATATTCAAGATAGCGACATAAATAATACTTGCAAAAAATCTCACTACTCATTTACATGGTCATTAATCACCAGCTTCATTTAGGTTTGTAATTCTTTCTCAAAAATGATTTCTTTTTTGAAAAAAGTAGCGTTTCCGTCACAATCAATCCACAATTTTGTGCTTCTTCCTCATTCCTCTGCTTAGTTTTTCTTCTTTCCTTTATTCATCCCCGAATTCTCAGCACCTTACATTCATACGTGTATTCTCAGCTCACGTCTGATATACGTGCATCTGCTGGACACGTATGTGGCAACCTGACGATTTCCTGTCCATCACTAAACACATTGACTCACGAGATATCTGACATATCCGTTGACGTCTCTAAGCATTACGTCGTGTCGCTGTCAGTCACTGTACATGTCTTTTATTGTAACCAAAAGATTTCTACATACCTTAGACAATATGACAAAATGAAGAAAACTATCGTGCATATCTCTATCGTGCGTAGTGCGTCTATAGAACTGACTAAAATGAATTAATGTAAATTGTGAGACATGTGCATTGAATATCCTTATATGTGTTAATTTCTTGAGTCTTGTTGATCAAGAAAATATTTTGAGCGAAAAGTGTACTTTTAAGGGAGTCACATTTGAGACATGCATTTAACTAATTGAAGGGTTAATAAAATGTTCAAATCTAATTATGTACACAATGAAAGTTTCAAAAACGTATGTAGTATATGGAATGTTAGTAATCAGCGAATCATGACAGAGTTGGCTTTCGCGGCCGGAGTCAGTATCTACTTGGCTGTCCGTGAGACGCCGCGTCCTAGGCACAGGTGCCAACGTTTCGGTCGCCATGCTGTGATCTGCCTCAGAGCATGATGCAGCATTTTGGCCTTAGGACGACATTCTGATAACGTTTTTTGGGTTTACTCAATCTTAAGGAGTATACAGGGTTGGTCCCTGCATACGCAGGGTTGCGTCCCAGACGTAGACGTAAAATATACCCTCTTTTTATTTACTCGCCCTTATGAAATAACTTCGTAAGAAGAGAAAGTGATGTAATCGGGCGCCGGACAATAGCTAATTCTCGGTAGAAAAACTCTCATTGCCGGGACCTGGTTACGAAAGAGAGTATAAGTCCTATTCCTAAATATAGGGAGAAAGTCCTTTAATACGTGGCGTAGCCAAAACCTATGTTTTATGGGTCCTCCATATCAAAAAGTCGATTGACGGCGAAACGTCTGTCTGTCTGTTGTCAACGCTAACACCTAAACTGTTCAGTCTATTTTCTCCAAAATGAATAATATTCGATCGATCTGAACGAACTCGAGGCTTTGGAGGTTTCAAACGAATATTTTGATTTTTGGAGGTACTTTACTTCATTTACATGAACTTATTTGAAGATCCGTCTTTAAGGAACGGGTTTCATTCAGGGCCAAGTGGTATTAAGCACATAGAAGACCACGTCGAGTAGTTTTGGTATCACCCACACAGTTAAAGAGCTAGGTTATGCAGATTTCAGGAAGATCAGAACGTCATACAGAGCTTGGATATGAGAAAAAAGAAAGCATTTAAATTCCAAACAAAATATCAAATAGAAGAGAGAATCCTCAAAATATAATTTTCTGAAACGCCTTCAGAAAATGCATCTTTCTTTTTTTAAAAAAAAGAAGGAAAACAATCGTAAAGACGTGTCTTTTCTTTTGCGGAGTTACATGTTTAAATATATATTCTTCATATTAAAGATTGAGAGATCGTTTAGAATTGAAGTACAGTAGACACGATATTCTCAATATTTCTAGTTAAGATCAAGAGGTTTTTTCGTATTAGACTACCATCATAGTACACATTTTGTCAATCCCCTTAATTGATTTTCCACTAAAGACTTCATTCAATTAAAGAAATAATTTAAATTAAAGTACCATATCTCTTAACCTAAACCCTTTTATCCGAAAAATCGTTTGACCGAAACGATCTGAAAAAATGAGTGGAACAGAACCAGAACTAAATAATAAAGAAGCTGACGTCGAGTACGAGGATGTAGCAGAGAGCAGCCGTGAACCCATTGCCGAGGAGGTGCAGTACAATGTTTATTATGCTTGTGTTTCGTATTAGGACAATAAACTTCATGTGGTATGCTATTAACTTCACAGTCATTACATAATTTTTTTCTTCATTTTTTTAGATTGCCTTAGAGTTCGAGGAAAGACCTGAAGAAGCTAGACCTATTTGACATTTCATTGATGACAGAATGGTGAGAAATCACTACTAGAAAGCGGTGTAAGAAGATATATACGAAGTTAAACATTTTTTCCAGAACAGTAGGCCTTCTGCAATTGTGAAAATAGTATTTACATATACACTTGCCATTACGTAAAATTACCATTACATAAGCCGAAAAAGTAATTTTTAATATCACATTCAGACTTAAAAATTGACACTTTCTTCTTAATAGAAATTTTGGTTATCCGAAAAGACACCTTCATCCACTTTATTTAGGTTAACAAGGGGTCTACTGTGTATAGAAAACGTGATCTTGTAAAAATAATAATATTTAAAGAACATCGTTGTTCTACTTTCTGTAGAATGAACAGCCTTTTTAAGTCGCTGTTTTCACTGCCTTTTCTACATTTTAGTACCTACTAGGTTACCTACATTCAGAAACCAAACGCCTAAACATCCTGCTCTATTCTATCGCACGCTTCTTGCCATCACCTCCACCACCGTTACCATTAAACTCATCAACATCTTCCGCAACCCGCCGCCAGCCTCTCCGACGGCCTCTTTTACGAGCTTTGCCACAAAGCGCGCTTATAAATAAACCATCGCCAGACAATGAGGCGGCCTACAGGAGTAATACGGCGAAACAAAAGTCTAATTTCATACGGCAACAATTTACATGCATAACGCTGCCCTGACGGCCGGCAAGAAGCGCAAGGAGGGGAGGGCGGCGCAACAATGAGCACGCAGCGTAGCGCAGTGGGCGTAAACACAGAAATGCGCGACACAAAATGGTCGACGTGTGAAATAAGTGAAGGTGTGGGCTTCCTCGGCCGGAGGCAATGAAGTCCGGAAGACACCTAGTACTACGCAATTATAAAATGGAACATCATTATTAATCACTACCATTGCTTGGCATGATTTTGAATCCAGTGAAATAAAATGTGTATTATCCAGAGAAATGAAACAAGTAACTTAGGTTTCCAGGCAATTGCACTGAAGAACATATGTTGGATTCGAAAAAAAAAAAAAATGATTTTTTGAATGTCTTAACTACTTACGTTTCCTGCACTCACCGATTATCTATGACAAGATCTGTATAATGTGCAGGTCTCAACTTTGTAAAGAGAGAATAGTCAACTTCTCAAGCAAAAAGCAATGTTTGATGCAAGGTAATAGAATAGAAAAAAACGAGTCGATCTAAGAGAGTTTTTATAAAAAAATAACATAAAAACTCGATAAGTTTTGCATTTGTATTATATATCATTAACTTGTTTTTAAAAAATAATAAAGTGTAGCGTAGTTATTCTACCCGATATTACAATACATAGTATAAAAATATTTCCGTGAGTTCGGATATTGTTTATTTCCACTGTGCTCCGAAGTCGAGGCCTACATGCAGCCCCGAGGCCTGAAAAACACTCTAATGCTCTCCTTCTACTCTTAGTTGGCCGTGTATTTGAAGGAAGGCCTGACTAGCATCGTTATTCAATTTTGAAAGAGGTCTCAGAGCTCGCCTAGGACATAATTGACAAACGCGTGGACCAGGTACCTAAGTTAACGAAACTATATTTCCTCGTTGAAGTGCCTCGTTAAAAATGCTTTCTACAGCATGTGTAGAGAAGATTTGAACAATGTGAAAGTCCCGCTAGAGGATGAAATAACGGGGAATAATGCCATCTTTACGAGTAACACACGTAGTGTTGAAAATCGGCAGCGGAGTCCAACATTTATAGAATAGAACTTCTGTTTCTCTTTTCGAAACGAAGCAATATGTTACATTCATTTGTGAAGAGTACGATCTTGACAGAAGAGGTATGTACGGATATTCATTTCTGTCGGCATTATTACTCTTTGATAATTTACTCTGTGTTTTTGAGTTTTTTATGGTCCAATTGATATTGATTTGTAACACTTCAGTTCAAATTGACATTAAGTAAGCTAAGTAATCCTCAAATTCACTTTTTAGGTTTCATCAATGTCCTTGTTCTGTACCTAATTTTATAAAATATATCAGAACACGATTTAATGAATCTTAGTTCATCGATTAAAATTTATTTTCGGTGCAACAGTACTGGCACAATTATTTCATATGTTCTTTACACTGAAGAAAAAATAAATTAATAAGCTGGTGTTTACACATACCCCTTTGTTCCACTAGAGAGAAAAAAACGATTGGTACAACTAAACCAAGCATCCTTCACTATGTATGCACTTTTTGATTAATTTCACAATAGACACCTCTATCTTTAATGAACTGTGTTTTACTGAATTTAGGCCTGCACTTGTCCCGTAGTCAAATCACATATTTCAATTGTTGACTGGAATAACTTTCAAATATGAAAGTGTATTCCTTTAGATCTATACAATACATTCTCGTCGTAGTTTGATAATCCATTTTTAAGTAGTATGTGAGAATTAAATTCAAACGACAAGATATCAAAAGTGTCATTTTATAATGCATTTATATTGCATAATGGGGTTTAAAATCAAATAAATGAATGTTTCTCCTCATTCCAATAGAAATGGCAACGTAGAGAAGGTCTTAGAATAATTGATCCTACACACATATCTAGGACATGTAGGTAGGGGGCAAAGATAATAATTTTGCCAATGTTTTGGAAAATCGCATTTACCGAATTTAAGCATGTAACACTTCCTCCGTCACGTCCACTTGTATTTGGCGGGTATATGAATATATTTGATTGCGTTAGAAAGTGCACCTGCCAAACAATAGTGCACGATAAGTTGATTCCCAACCAGGGCCAAGTATTACATGAGTAACTTTGTTATATGCAATTTTACACACGTTCATTGGCGAAAAACGATCATCTTTGCTCCCCCCCCCACCCAGTATGCCCTAGATGTCTGCAACACGTACGACCGGTTGAGGTGGCTCAGGGCATCAACGGTTGTCACGGCAGTGTCTCTGCCCGGGAGAATCTACAGTACGAGTCCAGACGGTTGCAGGATTTTCGACCCTAGCTAAATAGCTAGGTCGAATTCAACCGCTGCCTGGACGAGAATTCAAGCAGCTCTCATCAGTAGTTTTCTGTAGTTTTTCCGATCAACCCCTGGCAAATGTTGGAGCAGTTCTCTATCAAACGGGTCCTGGTTATATACTCACTCCTTACTTACACACATTTACCCTTAGATGCACTATACTACCACATATGTCCGGAATCCAATTGGAAGTTTAAATAGTTTGTCTTGGCTATGGCGGTGCCCCGCTGGTGAGAGATACCTTGTTAAGAAAAACTCCGTAGCCGTCGTGAAGGTTGGCGCTAACGTTGCCTTTCAGTGATGAAGAACACTGCCGTTCCGTGATTAAATAATTATATACTACAGTTACGGGACCTTAATTGACAGTCGCGGAAACATGAAATAATAAATCATGTGCCATGAACGCTATTCGTATTCCAAGACATTCTGTATGTATACACATGAATTATAATCTCTCGGAGCCACCGTCTCGCTCTCATCCCACTCCGCCGTTGAGCAGCGCTTTCTCCTCTGTTACCTCAGGAGCGCGCAGCTGATGATCGCATTTCGCTGCGGTTGCTGCTGTAACTGATCCCCACCCTCCCGTCAGGCGGGGACGCCGAGCGTCTCGCACCATTTCAAAAATAGCATTAGAAAGCGGCACAGAGTGGGTCGGCGGGAGGGATCTTCCACGGGAGAGCGACGCGATTTCAAACCACATGACGCAATTGAAGAAACACTATCCGCGGAGTAATAAACATACTCGCATATGCCAAGACGTCTTAACCAACAGTTTTGCCATAAACGGATTTTATCCTAGACTTGGATTTTTTGCATGTAATATATAAAGTTGAATTGTTAGGGGTTGATGTCAAATAGTGTCGGATTCATTATATGTCACGAAGGTTATGAACTTTCCTCCTGAAATTAATTTTAATTAAAATTAAATTAATCTTACATTAAATATAATGTAAAGGTTTTTTTCTTTGATTTCGATAACTTATTTAGATATTATAGAATATTTATCCAATATTACGAATAACGTCTTGCGGCCAATGTAATGCCAAGTGGCGGCGAGGAGCGTGGAGGAGTGGGTGGGTGCAGGTGGGGTGGTGGTGGG
>BOPP01000001.1:29477506-29519078 GCA_017312745.1 Gryllus bimaculatus | reverse complement strand
GATTCTGCATGTCTTGCTTTTGCTGATGTTATTCATGTGATTTACTAATAGCTAGTAAATTCAAACGCCAAAAGAAGTACTCTTTTCGCTTTGTGAGAATTCCATTCTTTTCCGCATCCATCGCTGTCCAAGCGCTTCAGTTGGCATGCACACCACCTGTTGTGGGGACATTTTTAGTTCGAGCACGATCCACCATTTCCATTTTGACTGAGGTCACAGGGCTTTTCATTTCAATGAGCGAAACGAATTGGAGAAAAATTGATACGCCTGACCAGCAACCAAATATGAAATATTTATAGACGCATATTTGCAGATGAGTAGTTAACTTAATTGGCGGGTGCATTTATCAATACATTTTGTGTGTCTTGTTTATATAAAAATCTCAGAAATATTATTGGGTCGGGTCTCACTAATTGAACGTGTTTCGAAAGGGATGACACGAAGTACATTTTACCTACAAGCTGGACAGGAAAATGTTACAAAGAAAAGTTCAATCGCATTGAACCTCGCCTTTATACATATGTTACAGTTAAGCAAAGTTATAGCAAAAGAGGAATTGCACTTGTTGCTGTGACAAACTATTGCGTTTGACAATAGCTTAAACATAATATTTGCTTTGCTTAGACCATTATTTAAAAAGTTAAAACGGCATCTCGTATTTAGCAAAACTGAGGTATTGGAACATATTACAAAGATTTTTGTATTTAAATGTCTAGTATTAAACACATTTTAGACGTTTACTCAATATAAAGCTAGCTGTGGCTCCTAAGATAGTTACATTAGAGTTGTTGAATTCAAGTTCTTATATTTAAGTTATAGTTAATATAATAGTTAAGTTCAAGTATTCTAACACTGATCTCTCTATTATTCAATCCAAAAGAAAAAAATAAATTAAAAAAATACCATAATTGATGTTCCGTAGTTGCGTTATACGTTGTACCACAATCGTTTCGACGGCTGTAATTTACCACCAGTGTGACGTTTCTGCTACTACAGTGCATAGCTACTAAGAAGTGTTGTTATTCCGTTGTTAATGTGCACGCGATCGCCAAGATGCGAATGAGTTTGGCGTACGTTGCTCTACTATTATTTCCACAATGCACGACTGCGGGGCAGTGGTTGTGTAAAACCACTGATAACGATGCACCAGCGAGTCACTTCCGTTGTTACGGCGCCCAGCTGTTAGGTGGTGGGGCAGTTCGTAATTCCGTTCCTAACCTCCACGATAAGTAAGGTATAACCGTAGTTGCGCCGTGTGGTATTTCACCCTCTCACGGAGGCGATGGCGGTGCCGCTCCAACGCTAAAGTTGCACCGTTGAGCCACTTCCGTTGCGTCGGCGCACGTGGGTTGGGTAGCGTCGTGAGAACCGCCATCGTATCATTGGCGCGGACTTTAACCTGCGGTTCCCTCGTCTTCACGCACGAGGGCCCCGTGGCGGTCGTGCTGCCTTTTTTTTCCGCCGGTGAAAACGGCGCGGCTGCCGCCAGGCGTCACGACGCGACGGCCGGGGCGCCGCCCCCTTCGCCCGGCAATCACTGCCGTGGCACCCGCGCCGCAGACCCCCCGCATTGCGCTCTCGGTACTACACGCCGCCGCGACGCCACTCGTATCACTACAATTACCGGAAAATGATTAACGTCTTGACGCTTTCCCTTATTACCATGACAGGTATTAAACCGGGAGAGGTGGCTCAGGGAATCACTGCCGTGCGTCAAACCGGGAGCTCCTAGGTTCGCGTCCTGACGATTGCAGGATTCCCGTCACTGGCTAGATAGCTAGGACGAATTTAGCTGTCGTCTGGAGAAAAATTCTCGCGCCGGTTACTCTCGTCGGTAGATTCCGTTGGTTTCCCCGCACAATACCTACAAATACCGGAGCTTTCCTTCATCTTCCTAGACCTATCTTCTTCCATTACGTGTACTTCATGCTCTACAATACGACCACGCATGCTGGGAGACCGGGTGGGAGCTTACTGTTAGAGCTTGTCTCGGCTGTGTCGGTGCCCGGTTGGAGAGAGCTACGTGGTTGGGGAAAACCCCACTCACCGATAGGTAGCATGGTGCAAGTTCTCACCAACCACCAGAAGAAGATCACCTCCCCCTCCCGAGGAAAAACATGCATCACATGTACAATACCTTAGCAATTGCCACGCCCGCGATCATCAATCAATCAATCTATAGGTATTAACGACTTTAGGGCAAAAACCAAGAAATAATCAACAGAGTCTTTTATTTGTAATAAATGCTGTATCACGTTTCGTATTGATAATCATCTTTATAAAAGAAAAAAGAAATCATACAAACAAGAAATATATCTTGGTGTACGGGTAATGAAGCGTCGCTTTTAGTTACAATTCATTTATTTTCCATTGTTCTTAATGGTCAGTCGTGTTTTAGGCGAAAATTTCACCTTGCTACCCAATGAAACACTCGCGGTACCGATACCTTAGGATTTCCATACTTGCTATGGGAATCACTCCGTTCAAATCCAGAATTATTGCGCTATGATGTGAATGACGGATTAGTGATGTGCGTCTCGAGATCGTTGCAATGTTCATGCAATATGGATTCCCAGCGCCAGCGGGTGGGTGGGTTGCACACGGCATGCGGAGGAGAAGAGGGGAGGGGTGGAGAGGAGAGGGGGGCGTGGCCAGCGGTGCCCGCGTGCTGCCTAGCGGCGCTCCCTCGCCCTCCCCCTCCCCTGCTGGCCCGTGCGCATTCCGTCCTCCCGTGTAACTACACGTGTCGGGCGCGCGGGGCTGGCGGCGGCACGTGCGAGGAATCTGGCGAAGGCGCGGCGGCCCGGGGCTGGGAGACACCGAGCGGCAGCGGGGGCGGTGGAGGCCACTGTTTGCTTCATGGATTGATGTTTCCGGCCGAGTTAACTGCTGTGGTCATTAATTCCTTTAGCGTAGTGAATGTTTTCGCATGGGAGACGGATTTGATTCCATCCCCGCTGGATGATGAGATCCGGCGCCGACCTATACGTCGCAGGGGATTGCCCCCCCAGGTGCGTCCCCTTTCGGGGTACCGCTCCAGCCGACACGCACGCTCGCGCGCGCGCGCGCGTGTGTGTGTGTGTGTGGGGGGGCGTTGAATGGAAAGGACAGAGTAAGGAGGAAAATATTGAGGATAATACGGAAGACTAGGATCAGAGCATACGGCCGTTAGAATTTTAATTCAGACAACAGACGAGATCTACCTAGCTCTATAGATACCGTCGGGACTGGAACCCTAGCTCATCCCGGTCAGAGGCGCTGCAGAGTTGATGGGAGCTGTGGAGGCGGCTGGGGAGGCTGAGGCGGCAGAGTTGACAGGGACGGATGCTGGGACGGGACATGCGGAGGCGAGCGCAGTAGAGGAGTGGTGGATGGACAGTAGAAGGACAGAGTTATGAGCGCGCTGAGGGGACGGTGACAGTTTGTAGCGATATTTGCAAACAAGGGAGTGGAGGCAGAGGTGGGGATGGAGAATTCTGTGGTGGTGGAGGAGACGGTGGTAGAACAGACGAGGGCGGTGATAGCAGCGGGGAGTGATCGCAGTGGTGGCAAGCACCTGCCAGAGCAGCCTGAGCGCAAGCACCTAAAGAAATGAAAGAGGAAAGGCCTTCACCTGCGTGGGTCCAAGAATAACAAAATAAAGAAATGCGAGATAACGTGGTATTTATTATGTTCTTACAATGGGTAAAAATCGAACATATGGTAGTAGAAACAAAAACCTTCAAATGGGTCAATTGACGGGGATCTTCAAATCCCTCTTTCTCTTGGCAAATAACTTGGTCTAACGAGTATAGGCGTTGTAGATGTACTGGTAGATAAAGATCATCGTTTCATTATAGTTTATGAGAGTAGACAATTGGAAGAAATCGATGAGGTGGAGATGATTCTGCGACATTAACAATTGGTGTTGAAGGTAATGATAGTGGATGTAGAATTGACAATGGGATCGACAGTTGCGTTAGCGGTTTAAATGAAGGAGACGTTATCCATGGAGTGAGGCTCAGGGTTATCGAGATTATTGTGCCCACTAATTGGGGAGATGGTTGTATTGGAAGTAGCTGTAATAGAGGCTCTACTACTGACAGATAAGGTGCGTCCAAACTGATTTGACAGAAGTAGCAGAGTGCGTTGTGAAGGTGCTAGTGTTGGCCATCGTCAGCGGCGACTCCGATGCTCTGAGTGACATCTCCCCTTCCAGCCTCTCCTTCGCCGCCGCCCCGCCGTCGGGTGGCGTAAGTGTGGTGTTCGGGGGGGCTATTTTCGTGAGGCTGTGGCCGGCGTGGCCCGGGAACTATGCAGAGGTGCGCCTCGAGCGGAGCGGCTGTCTGGAGGCAGGCGGGGCAGCAGCTGGCGACGACGTCGACCTCGTGGCCTGGCTGCGCCTGGAGACGATGTTTTTTCCTCCGTGTTTTTCTTTCCTTAAGACAGCACTGTTAACGAAATGGATGACAGAAAAGCGTGGCACTGTCAGGGTAATTAATATATCAACTTAGTGTTATTCAGGATGAAGCATTTACAAACTAAGCGCCAACTGTCTGATGTCCGAATACTTGGACGTAAGTTCTCAATCGCCCATTCAACCTTTTAGAAGATGCATCTGATTGAATGGCAGTTACTCAGTAACAGCCATACATACACAAACAAGTTGGATAAATCTTCCAACGCTTTTTGAGAATATTATGATAAGGGTATAGGTGTACCCTTAGCGACTGGTGATATGAATTCTTAACTCCTACCTGTCAATGATGTTTCATAAATCATTATTCAATTTCACAATGTACACTCTTTTAAATATATTGTTTTCTTTGCGAATAGACATACAACTACTGTTTTTTACATTAAAAGGGAGATAAATTTTCGTTCGCATTTCGCATGCTATCTTTTAACCATTAAATGTAATATCATTAACGCTATTCTTTTTAAAGCATCTACATCTACAAATCACCTTTTTAGAATTGTTTAAAGTCAATAAAACAATAAAAACGTCTTAAAAAACAAAAAAACAAAAAAACGCGGCGAGGCAAGTAAAGCTCAATAGCTTTTCAAAAGTAATTAGTCGAAAACATACTAATATACTGAAAACATTTCAACATCAAAACGAAAAGGATAGAACGAAGATCAGTGTTTTTCAAACTTACTCTTAAAAACATTATTTATTAATTGTATTAATAATTATTAGTCTTTTTTGTCTTTGTGTTTTTTTAGGATAATGGTCACTCTCAAGGAAGCTTCCATGAATGAGATAATACTTGTTTGCCATTGCCTTCCACTCCAGAATGACAAATTGAAATCATTCACACATTTCATTGGACTCAAACACATACTCTTTAGATTCTCACTTAACAGTTGTCGATTTTACTACTGTCTGCGCTAGCTTGCTCACCAATGTTTGGTGACTATTCAACATGAAGTACCCATAGGGCTCTAAATATTCCCATATTTTATAAATTCAACGTTAGAAATAAACACACGCATTCCAGAAAGTTGTAGAAGTGCTTGAAAATAATATAAGTAATGAAAAACATTCATAACTTCCTCATCAACAAATAAGGAACCATCCTCTACTTCGGAATAAAATTGATATGGTTCTCACATGCGGCATTAATTAAAGCTGCTATAATAAGTAACAACCATGAAGGTCCAAAAGATAACTCGAAATTTGAGTAGGAAAATTAAAAAAATCTTTAAAGAATGAAAATTGATGTTTTACAACCAAGATCTATAAGGATTTTCAATAAAAGGTGGCGTTTGTTTTGGCATGAATTTTGTTGTGATGCTAGAATATACAAATAAATTTCATAATTTTAAAATGTATATTTAAATATAAGCCAGCGTTTCTGGGCTAATTAGAAGGATTAGATAACTTGAAATTCCTAATAAAAGAGCAGTCCAAATTCACTGGTTTCTTCACAAACGTCTAAATATAACCTGGCCAAACGCACTACTAGGTAATCGCTTCGATCTTCATATGTTTTATATCATCTTGTATTATGCACTTGAATTTGCTATTCATATTTCTAGGGAAGGAAAGCCACATATCTGAGAATCTCAGAAATAATTACTCACATTTAGACGTGTTATGCTACATTAACTCGGCGAGACTCGTTACTGCTGATAAAAAGACTTGTCAGAGCACAGAACTGTAAAAATTCTGTGTAAGCGGGCTACTGCCCGGAATAGAAATCTGATTTTAAACTGATACACTAGAAATCTGGTTTAAAATTTAACATACCAGGAAAGCACCAATTTGTGAATGAGAAAAAGTGTATGTAAGAGTAAAAAAGAAATAAAAGTCCAGGAAAAAGCAATATCCAACACCATTAATTATCATTTGTAGACTGCTGTTTTCAGTTTCAAATAAGATAATTAATCATCGAACTGATATGTGTCCTTAAAATCTCACCAGTAATGAGGACATCGAATAGTCACATTTAAAAATAGCGAGAATGAATATACAAATACACCTGTAAGAAACTAGAATTAATTAGTTTGACTCAAAATACATGAAAGCAGTTTCAGAATAAAAGACATGTGGCCCAACTTTATTGCTTTTTATGTAACTTGTTCAATCATTCAATTCTGCCAGTAATTTGGCTCGTTTTTTTGTCAGCTCTTCAAGGGCGTAAATTTCTAATAATGCATCTTACAATACCTAAATTTAATCACAGTACTAACGACGAAATTTGCTCTATCAGATGTTTTTGAGATGAAATAATTTGAATACATTGAAATTAATCGTGTTGTTTTACTCTTACACAATTTTTAGCATTTTTCAGAACTCCGAAATTTCAATTTTGACATCTGAACATCAAATTTTAGTTTGTGCGATAAGCAGATCACTAAATAATACGTCTAAATAGAACATGTGTGAAATTCATACAACTGTAAATATTTCAATTTTTACTTAGATAATATATTAAACGTGACATATAAAGACAGCCCGTTGTACATGAAAAAGTGTAACAACAAGGACGGGGGATCTCCTGGGGTTAAACACAAACACACCAGTTGAACCGCATGTATTTGTATGCGGGTAAGTTGGACTGCATTACATATTCATAGTTTACTCACGTTTATAACAATGCATATGAAATACTAATAATGCTACCAAATAGTAGTGGAATTAATGATCACGTCATTAACACATTCCTCTGATAATCGATGTCAAAATTATGACTGCACAGCAATTATATTAGCACACACTACCTCACCCGAATAAGAGAATATCAGTGCCCCTACCTTATTTGCAATTGTAATTATCTCTGAATTATTCTCCTAAAGAGCTAACTGTACAATATTCACCACGAAATTCCAATCTTATTTTGTTTGACCTCATTTATCTCTGTGAAAGCGGTGCAATTACATAAAATTACGTACAACTAAAGTGCAAAGATTAAATGACTTACACCTTCCATTAAAAGATATTGAGGATTAAATTTCATCCGTTAGCTTACCTAAAATCGTGGATGTCAATTTTACATATTTCCAAACATACCGTACTCTGTAATTACCATGAATCCTCCTATATTTAGATTATATTCAGATTTACGTAAGTACAGTATAACACTTAATGATGCAAATCCTGCAATGAGAACCCGAACTTACGACTTCCGGTCTACTAAGCTCCGTTACGTTCTCGTAACTACAAATACAACAATCACACACCAGTATTCAAGGGTGTTTTTTTTTGTTTTTTTTTGAAGGGTCGATTTTGTACTAATCTGTTTGATTGCGATTACTCAACCCTGTACGAAGCTGAAAGTTACGAGCCACATCGGCCGCCGGTGAACGTGTCCTTGTAGATTCAATCCGCGGCGTCGCACACGGCCGCTCGCGCGCGCCCCCGCATGGAGAGGGATGGGGGAAGGGGGAAGTGGCACGCACCGCCGCCCCCGCCGCGGCGACAGCAGCAGCGGTCGACATTATCATAAATAAATTATTAAATAGCGCAGCATTGTTCCGGGAGCGGTGTCTGCAAACACGGCCTCCGGAGTTCGCTGAAGCGATGCGATGCCCACGGGGACGGTGGTGAAGGGATGGCGGGGGTGGGGGTGGAGGAAAGGGGAGGTAGAGGGGAAGGAAGGGGTCACGGTTCAATGCCGTCGGAAGAACCAGCCAACGAAAATGCAATAGGTTCTCTGAACGACCACCATTCTGAAAGATGTGAAATATTTTTGGAAAAGATTTTCACGGCCACGAGGCTATGGATCGAACGTATTTATGATAGATATGTTCTCACTCTTCCTGACGGGGGTAGATTAGGTTCTTCCATGGCAAAATACGGCCGAATTTCGCTTTTAAAATTTAAAAAAATTGTTTTTTAATCACTAGACTCATATCACTCTATAAGGCAGTTATTAGAGTACGAACAGCAGCAAAATATTCTCATTTTTACCTTTCACAAAAAGCCGATTTCTGTGAAAGAAATGTCATGCCTATTCACATATGGATTTCACACCTGTTTCAGCCCAAAGCCGCCATCCTCATTCAGATTTCCCGGGGTTTACTGAATCGCTTAAGGCTTATGCCGGAATATTTAGTCTTGCATCGCAGATATCAATGCACATTCTGCCTTCCTTCTTTTGTAATTTGTTCACAATTCAGGCATTCGGGTATAGGAGATGGCTTCTGACATTTTGCGGAAGTGAAATTATTGATTTCCCACGCCCTTCTAGTAAATAAGATACATGGGCTTTAATTCAGTAAAATTGTTGTGCGATGTGTATCGCATCTGGCATTAATGAAATACTATTTATATACTATAAGTTCGTGCTCGTAATGCAATAGTTTATTGATGATACCAATTTAACATTTTACGGAAAACTGAAGAAGAGGTGCACATGGAAATCTGCAAAACAATTCACAAGTTGACGATTCAAAAAGGGAAACCAGAAATATAAGCAGAATAAGTAGGTAGAGAAGGAGCAGAAAAGGGAGGAGGATGAAGAAGAAAAAGAGGGAGAAAATGTCCATGTGTAATGTGTGATAAAACTTAATTGTGTATTACTATACTAAGTGATAAAACATGGTATAAATTTAGTCAGAAACCTGTGATCACATTAAGCAAGAGTCTGGCCTCCACCGCAGGTGGAAGCGCGGGTGGGGAGGGGGGAGGAGAAACGGGAGAAGGTCTCGCGCGGGCGGCGGCGGCGGTGGGCGGCGACGCGTGTCCTCTTCTCCTCGGGGCCACGCGCCCGCGCCCGTGCCCGCTCACGCTCCACGCTCCACGCTCTCGCTCCACCCTCCCCTCCTCTCTACGCTACACTCCGTTTCACCGCACCCGAAACAAAAGAGAGATGTCTCAATGGCGTGTAGCGATGGAAAGCAATACAGGAGGAGTCAAGTCACGTTAAGCGGTGCTCCAATAGCACATACTTTCTCACATTATTTCTACCTTCTGTAGTTTTCGAAAAATCAAGGATTTCAATGTAAATTATACCAGATTCTTTTGAGAGTTCTTTACGCTACCTGAGGTCAAAGTATAATAAAACACGAAGCTATTTTGACAAAATTTTGAATTTTTTGTTCAGGAGTCACGTTAAGTTCTCTTCAAAATAGAAATATCCATGTAAAGCTCTTAGACTTTGGGCGTAGAGTTCGTTCAGATCGGACCGGGAATATACATTTTGGTGAAAATCGTCTGAAAGGTTATGCGCTAGCGTTGACCATCATTCTGACAGTCGTTTTGCCGTCAATTGATTTTTCGGTTTCAAGGACACACAAAACATGGTTGGGTAGTCAATATCCACGAAGAAATTTATTACACAATTCAACATCCACTTTTTTGTTACCAGTGCCCGGAAATAACGTTTTTCTGATTTTTTACGCACAATTAAAGTTCCTTCTCTTCTTACCAAGCAAGTCACCGTCATCTCCTCAGTTACATGAATAAATGTTTCTTATGCCGTTTTCTTGAGAAAAGTTTTGTTTCTGCACTGCAGTTTCTTGACGATTTATTTTCAATAACGACCAGAATGTTTCGTTTCAAGCAAATCGAAGTGTGGAGATTACTTTTAAGAATTGAAAAAGAAAATATAACGCTAGCTTCTTTTGAATACAAAAGACGAAAAATCCAAATTTGAGAGAAGAGTCCACATTACAAAACAATCGTGGCCTTGTGTTTGCGCCCGACATCGCAACCGGTCGTCAAAGTACCGGTGAACAGGCAATTCACAAATGATGCTATTCCCTCCTACTCTCAAGTTCACAAAAGTGCACAAAACAGTAAGGAAATTATTTATTTCTAATATTACGAGGAACACGCCGGTGTGTTTTATGCACACTAAAAAAAGCAAAAAACTAATAAAGTACTTCGGGTTTTCCTAAATACCGGTGTTTCTATTTTACTGCACCGCTACTTCGAAAACTAGGCGTGATTATGTGTTATTCGAACTTTGTCCATTTCTTACGTCAAGACAAAACAAGAATAAGCACGGCGTACTGGAATAAGTAATCACAACTTGGCAATGTTTAATGTCATGGAGACTGCCAATCTGAGAATAAAGGCAAACACCAACAGAAAGGAATTATACCATTATTATTATTCGTGCCTTCTTGAGTGATGACAACATGTTTAGTAGATAGCTCTAATTAGAGTGGTGGCATTTTATGTAAAACCTGTAATGTCATATAATTGGAGTATTAATTGAGACAGTACTGAGAAAATTTAAATTGACTAAAATATTTGGGAGAGTAAATACAGTGAATTGTCTGAATAGAATTGGACGTGAATGAAGGACTTAATGTTGTTTTGAAATGTGAAGAAGAGGCATCCTTATTTAAAATGTGAATTTAGCTAGACGCTTCGTTATCATTTCCGTTTAAAGACAATACAATTTTTTAATATGAATAAATGTTGTCATTCATTTTGAATTTGAAACTTCTCAGTAACGAAACTAAATGGATGAAGAGGGATGATGCGGGATTTGATTAAATTGAATTGTATGATATAAATGTGACTGAGTTGAAGTAATAGGGAAGGCGTGGCGTATTAAATGAAACCAGAAATTAACTTGGAGAGAGTCCCCTTGGTTTCCAAATTTAAAAAGTAAAAAAAGCTATGAAAGAAACCAGAATTATTTCACACCACATAGCAATGTTTGATACATTGCTCTGATTACGAATAAAGACCCTTCGCATGGAAACTGGGCAGTCGTGCCACTGAAGGACAGTTCGATCCACTACGCAACCGAATATCGGTTTTTGCTTACCGGAGTCGGCCGCTGCAGCTCCGTTTAAGGCGTCGTCTCACTTTTCGCCTGTTGCAAACACGGAAAACCGCATGTGGACCTCCCTCCAGCAGACCTCAGGAACCGATCCATGCCGATGACTCACTCCACCCGCCATGAATCAGTTATTCGGAACGAGTCTCCTGCTCCCATCCTTCAGCCAACAGATGAAACATCGCTCCACGTGTCGAATGTCAAGGACATAACCCAGGCTTGCCAATCCATGCATGAGTTGGAGTAAAGAAGGCTTTTAAAAATATGTTAATATCATGGACTCGCGTAGTGCACTTGACACGGTTCCTGAGTGGCTCAACTTATTGTAAACCAAAGTCTAATTTCTTATATTTTTGAAGAAATTTGTCGCATATTATGTGACCTGTGTCTAGTCACTGACACCTCGTCTGCAAGGAGTATACCAGGCACAGTACATAAGAGCATACCTCCAACCATCCTGAGAGAAGGTAATACAGAGCAAGAAGAAAACTTGACTCAAGTGGTATACTCTCGGACAATGAGAAACAAAACAAAAAAGTCCTTACCTTCTGAATAGCCGTTACAAGAAATTGTTTGTACGCCATTAGCGAATATGGACTGTTTCACTGTGGAACAGAAGATAAGTATCGTGGCGATATCGTTGTATGGCGAATCATTTACAACAGGATATTATATTAAGGAATACTTCCAATTATTAGGATGCAACTGTTTCAGTTTATGTCAACTATTTGACTGTGGAAAACGAATATGAATAAAATGTATACTGTACATTACACGTGCTGGATTAAAAGGTTAGCACTTTATTAACTGCAGATTACTTTCCTTTCCAGCGTTCTTATTACAAGTTCACATTTATTTGAGATTATATCTCAACTCATGCTTGCTACGAAATTCCGTCGAAGATGTAATTTCAAAAAGTTGTTAACCTCTGGATGGCGATCGACAATAACGCGTGAGAAACCTACAAGATCCACGCGGCGTATTTATCCCGCGTCCCAGGTGCTGCGCGGCGGGGAGCTTTCTGCCAGGGAGCTGCGCCACAGCAGCGAGGGGCGTCTGCGCATCGAGAAAACCTCCACAACTCTCCTGGACAGCTACAGATAGGGAATCTGCACCACAGCCGAGAAGATAAGGCAATCAGGTGGGATTGTTGCCGGCTTCCTAAGCGTGGGGTTAAAAAAAAACAACGCTCACTATGCAGTAAAGTTTTCGTTTGTCCCGATCTATACTAAAATATGATTTATACTTCGATTTTTTTAAACGTGGTGTCTGAAGGCCACGCAAGAAAAAGGGAGATGGAAAACAGACTCCAATAGGGAGCTGCGACGTTATTACAGCTCCCACTTTTACGCCTCCCTATTGAAGTTTGCCTAATATCAATAAATTACAGCTCATACTAAATCATTTCCTCAGACTTGCCACTCATGCACCCTGGTTCATCTCAAACATTCAAATGCACAAAGAATTGAATTTACCCCCGATAGTTCACTATATTGCGGTCCTATCTAACAATTTCTTCTTTAAAATATACACAATAACCCAAACCAACCATTACGACCTATCCACCACCTACCAGCTTCCAACTACAATAAAAAATAGATACCCATTAGATTCATTCCTCAGCATATTTTCAGAACTGAATCAATCCCACAGCTGTTCTGTGAGTTTCCTATTCATGCGTAGTTAAATATAATTGTAAGATTAGCATTTAAGTTAAATATTACGTCAAAATACATACGACGTAGTATAAAAAAACTAAACTCTCTCTAGTCCTTCATTGATAAATATATATTTTTTGAAAAAGAAGACAAGCCCCTGCGAGTCCGTATTCCATTACATAGGAGAGGTGTAGCGCCTGGCAAGGCTGAGGAGAACCAGATTATAGAAACCACCAATTTAACTGCTATTAAATTAACTTGCAGTAAAGTATATATATTGGTACTACCAAACCAATACATTTCTCTCTCTCAATATTTTACCTCCGAATTTACCATTAATGTATTATAGTTGTCGAAAAGTAGTCGTGTATATACAAAAGGAGTCGTGAACTTCTAGAAGTGTATAAATCTGTTTAAGAAACTGTCAAACAAAAAAAGGAGAAAAGCTAAACATTTTCAAGTAGAAAAGACGTTTATAATAACATACCTTGTAAAGCTAATAGTTCAATCAAGTATAGATGGTGCAAAGGAGTTTCTTTTGTATCGAGTAATCATTGTGCTGTGTATTTCGTTGTTGTTTTGGTGGATTTTACAGTTTTGTATATAGAGCATTGCACTGTTTTTCTTTGTTTTGTAAAAGATAACGAACGTTTCGTTAACTAAAAAAGAGAAAAACTCTGACTTGCGGTTGTTGTGTTTTTGAGGCGGCGGCGTCCGTAATCCACTTACCTGAAATAACGATTCAAGTTAGCCAGTCACCAAGACGTAAAGAAATAGCCAGGGGAGAACATAGAAATTCACAAGATCCTACTGAAGTACAGTAGCCCCTATACGGGCGGTAGATTCATATAATATCAAAAATCTTCAATAAAATAGTTCTCATCAGATTAAACAAACATATCAAGAAAACAAATCATAATACTCTACCACCCACCAACTACTAAGGCTTACGGACCATATTAACACTGCTTATCAAAAGAGGAATCATACCATCGCTGCATTCGTAGACATTTCGCAAGCTTTTGACAAAATATGGCAACCAGCTCTCTATTTGAAATTATCTTCAATAGGTACACCCAAATATATAGTTTTTGTTATCCTTATTTTTATCAAAAATTGAACATTTTTAGTATCAGTCGAAGGCCCTTGCTCTAGGAAAATTATTTTGTTCATACACGGGCATTTTACGGCACAAATGATGACGTATTTGATCGCACATTCATCCAATCGCAGCGAGAGAATCGTGGGGACTGTTTTCTCGCACATATGTCAAATATACTTACACTTCACAAATATACTCTGTAGTTATCGACGACATTAGGTCATCGTTACACTTGCTGTCTTATAAAATTAATATTTTTAATTAATTCGCAAGCGTCCTTCTCAACGAGGCTTGTGGTCTCAGAAATGTGCTTGCCACTGTTAAAAATATTCATTTTATAAGGCAGGAGATGTAATAATGATCTAATGTCATCGGCCACTATAGAAAAATCGAAGTAGGTTATACTTGAGACGTCACAAGAAAGTTATTCCGCAAAATTAGGTTTGATTCTTTTATAAATTTATAATGCTGTCAGGACATATACAAAAAATAACGTATGCAACTGCTTTATAATGTTGCTTTGTACAAATTTGAAAATTCGCTCCTAGCGGCGCCAATTTTCAAAATATATACTCGTACAAATAAGATTAACTATATCTACTAATTCTATAAACTACTATTGTATTATCAATGCGGAACGTGACTTTGTGTATGTTTCGTCGTAAGTGTTAATGTTTATAACTTTTACTTGTATTTTGAGGCAGGAAAGTGGCAGAAAGGAGAAGAAAATCATAAATTACTCAAAATAAAACCATTTACGAAACACAAATGTGTACATATGTAATTAAAAATAATTCGATATAAAAAACGAAGTCAGTAAGTAATTTTACGTAAAACAGACTAAACCCGAAACGAGCCAAACATCTAAAGGGCCTTAAACTACGTAAAAAAACAAACTAAAATCAAACGTAATTGTAAAACGAATCAAATAATTTAGTACTTCTTCAACATCCCACAAATGTTTCTATAACACTAGTGACGATCACATAAAATAAAATAACCCATTGAAATATCTCTTAAAGGTTTCCTACATTTCTGTTTCATTATTCCGCTATAAGCTCATCACTGTGGAGGATGCGCCTTGAGTGATAAATCCTCAACGTGTACTACGTCCCATTTCGTGACTCGAAACTTGATGAATTATTACTGAGCAGAAACAGAAGGAATTGATTCATTAAACAAATTATACACTTGATACAAAAGACTAAAATTAAATAAAAATTTGTTTGAACCTTGTGTATTGCACAAGGATGAAATAAAAATAAAAAAAACTAGATGAAATTAATGTCTTTATTATTCATTCAATTATTCAAATTTAATTAACTGATTTTCCAAACAAACACTTCCTGGTTCATTGAGGGTATCTTTGTTATTGCTTCAATTTACACGATTTCGAGGTTTGTTAACTATGAAGGCGACTGACAATTATGTAAGAATATCAATCACGAAGCGAAGTGAAATGTCTGAGCGAGGCGATAGGGAGTTGGGTCACGGCCAGGAGATGCGCCAGACAGGGGAATAGACGACAATAGCACATGTGCGGAAGTAGAGACCAAAGTGGAGAACAGACGGATGAGAGGAGGATGAGAACGCAGGCAAGCAGACGCGAATCCACTGCATAATGCACACAGGATACAGCACATTTCCCTCCCTTAATTGTAAATGATGTTCAGATTTCCTGACAGCTGTAGTAGCAACAGCAACTACGGGCCGAACATTACCCTTCTAGTGCAGCACGTACATCAAGACCCAAGCGCGAGAAAGCATTACAAGAATAGGGATATATATTTCTGGCAGTAAGCACTAACAAAAAACGGCGGTGTTACACATTCTTTTTCTGCTGTGATAATGAAACTCGCCGAAATAAATTGAAAAATGAAACATCAGTGCAGCGATGCACGTATTTTACTTCAATTATACAAGTGGACCAGGAAATTTCAAAACGATGATATGCTGGTGAGATACATTCCTCAACCAGGTCAGGTGAGAAAGAAATACGCTGCAGTACACCGAGACAAATTATTTGTATGAAGACTCTGATATACTAAAAATGCTAGTACTTGAAGAAGTCATAAATATCATTGACATCCCGAGATGATGCAGAGCAAGAACCGCAACGGCTCTATTTGTAGCACCGGACTTAACTATGGCTAGGTGGTAATTGCTTAATCAGGGTTGTCCAACAGGCGGCTCGCGAAAGGTTATTAGTAAAAAATGAATGTCCCTTGCATCCATGCCTGGCGAGAAAATTGCGCTTAACGCACGCGCCCTCTCGTGGTCAACACCCCCCTTAATCTACAAATACATAAAGTTTACATTTAAGAATTATATTTTTCGAGTAAATTCAGAAATTCAAAATCATCCCAATGTGTTTTCCAGCGACATATATGGTACGGCCTTGGCCACACGCATGGTTCCATCCTGCTCGGCTCCTCCCCTTCACGTTCCAGAGCACCTGCCGAGATCAACAATACGGGGTAGACTGGTGTGGTTCGCCTAAGAATTGTAAATATGACCAGCAACAATATTGAAGGCTTTAGTTGTGGCCCTTGAGGTCATGCAAGTTGGACACCCCTGGGTAAAGGTTGAGGAGATTCCTTTAGATATCATAGGATACGCCCAAACTACACTATCCCTTTAGATTCTTGGGGCTCCGGAAGACGCTGTGTTCTAAGCTTTGTTATCAAAGTTTAAATGGTAGAACTCAGACCTTCCTCAGGGCGAAATGTCCTGAACTACTCGGGGCTGCCTGAGGACAACCGTGCCTAGGAAGAAGCGTCTTTCGGCCCGTCAAGAAGATATTGACTCCGTCCGCGGAAGCTCGCACTTTCTCACAATCCCATTATCTGTGCAGAAACATTGCTACTACTGACGCTGCTCGGTCTACAAAATCGTTCAGTTGCAGCTATGGGCGCCCGCAGCGCGGCGTCGCGGCCGCTTCGTCGGCCTCGAGCGGCGTCGCTCGGGGCGCGGCCGCTAGGCGGCTACGCGTCGGCCCTCGCTCGCCCCTTCCCCCTGCAGCCGCCAGGCGAGCAACAAGTGGCGGCGGTGCCGCCACCCCGCCCCCACCGTCGTCCTCTATATCTCCTGCGCGCCCACCCCTCCTGCCCTTCCTCCTTGCCCCCTTGGACCCCAAGAACCTTCGCAACTCTGGCTTCCCTCACCCGGCTCACGGCCCGATGCCGCCACGCCTTGCGGCCCGTAACCGCGCCGCCTCTCCTCTAACATTTCTTCACCGCTCCACACCCCGTTCTAGCCACACCTGCGTACTCTACCCGCCTGATTTTCATCAATATTTTCATATTTATAAGGTACCTCACTGTCCCTACTCGCCTCCACCTTAACGTTCCTAATTTTCTCCTTTCGCCCCGAGCACATTCCTCACCCCTTCTTTGCGCCGCTTGTCTGCACACCTCCTTCGGTAGCCCATGCGTGCACTTCCGCACTCCTCTTGTCCACTTGCCCCAGAGGTAGTTCCTCCGCGGTGCAGGATTTTCGACATCGCTAGACAGCTAGGTCGCATTCTTGGCCACAGTCTGGAGAATTCTAGCGTCCGGCTGCTTTGATCGGTATTTTTCCGTGGTTTCTCCGATCAATGCCAGTGTAATGCCGGAGAAGTACCCTCACAAACAGGCCACAGAACGATTTTTTTTCTTACCTCTTCTTGCCTAACACTCACTGCTAACAAACACTTCCGCTTACTTGGACTAAACTACCACTCATGATGGCAGCTTAGAGCTGTGCCGGCTGGGGCAGTACCCCGTTGGTGGGAGATACCTTGATTGCGAACGCTGCGCAAGCAGACGTGTAGGCGGCGGGCATGTCACAATCCGACAGGTGAGGAACACCGCCACCTCTGATGATAAAAAGATGCCATACGATTACGGGATTAATGACCATAGCAGCCGACGCGCTCGGAAACACAAAATAATCAATCAATTGTCTGATTGAGTCTTCTCAACGCCGTACAAGAGCCGCTTCATTTTTCCCCTTTGCATTGCCCCACCCTCACCCTTGCTCTCGATCTCGCCGTCTCCCCCCCCCACCCTTCCTGGCCAGGCCAATTTGTATTCCCTGGTCTCTCTTTTCCACCTCGCCTCGCTATGGTTGACGCCGTCATTTTCACGTCGTTAGCTACTCTCCTTCCTTCTACTACCACCACTCACGCGCGCTTTCTTCTAGTTCGCGTCGTCCCTTTTTACTTCCTTCACGTTGAAGTAAAATGATAAAATGAAAATTAAAGAAGTTTAAAAGCCTTATTGAATTTTTCTACAGATAAAATTTCTAAGTCCTGTATTTTAGTATACTCATTACATTCTCAAATCCAGTAATTGAGATTTAGACAAATGTAAAAGAGTACTAAAAAGTGAAAATTAACACTCAATTGTCATCAACAACTAAGTTGAAAATGCGATTTCAAGCACTCAATTAAGTTGAAAATGCGATTTTCGGGTATGTATGTTAAAATGAAACAAACCCATATGCACCTTACATACAATGACAATATATCAAATTGCAATGGAACATATTTAATGATAAAAATTAGCGAATGATGTTTAGAGACAAGTTTGCATAATTCATACAATATGCTTGTTACCAATGAGTCATGTAAAGTCTTACGTAATGATATCTGAAACATTTCAGAAACTGCACTGAAAATATGCTGAATCTTCCTAATCTCTGTTACGATGACATATTGTGTGGTCTTCATACAGTGCTTTACAGAATTCATACAGAATTATAAATTGCAAGCGGATTTGGAAAAAGAGTCACCCATAATCATGTTTTGCCAAAAAACACGTAATGTCCAAATGTCACTTAACAGACTTCCACGCAAGACAGATCCGATATTGCCTCTGATCGTAAGACAACTCAACATGCTTAACACTTACGTTGATATTGTGAGATATTTTTTCATTGTCTGCCTTATGGAGTACTGCCGGTGGATGTTGCGATGCACTTAAAAATGAACTTTCTTTACTAACTCTACAGTAACGAGGCAGTTTTTTAGAAATATGGAATTTTCAGGGTGACTATTCACTTGTTGGAATAAATTTCCCTCACTATTGCAGAGCAATGAATTTTCCTTGTTTTACCAGTTTTTTTCACGTTTTCCAGAAAGTGACCACCTTAATTTCAAACTCATACACAGTTACGTGTCATTCTTCGAGAACACTGACAGCACTTTTTCAAACAAACATCAGGTATATTTCAGTGACAATATGGAGGCAAGGATAATCGGGAGTCAGTTGTTTAGGACGCACATTTTTTCCGCTACGCCTCAACGCCCCCACATGCTACACTGAGGTTTGACACTTGTGAGGTGTGTCTACTCAACGTGGGGCATCGACGCTCTTCTTCCCTCCCCCCTCCCCCTCCCCCGTTCGAAAGCGCCTGAACAAGACATACTGCGTTTCTGTGGTGCAAGCGTGCGCAGCGTTTGCCCTCAGAGGTCACCAGATTTGACACTACTAATTTTTCGATAGAGTCATATTAAATTGCTTATCTATGAAACGTTAGTGACGAGGATGAGAAATCTTGCGAGCAGAAAATGCTTCTACAGCCTACTACATCCAGACTACACCAGGTATTTTGATGGGCCAGAATGCTCATGGATTGCCTAGGTGACATGACAGAAATGTGTGTAACACAATTAAATGAGATTTCGCACCACATATTAGCTGACAAAGTCGTTATCTTGGTATCTGTACATGTCCCAGAATTTTTTTAATTGTATTCTTATAAATACGGAATTTTGACAAAAGATTACATTAAAAGATAATCTCTTCACCTACGAGCCTTTTTAATGCTACATTCCATTCGTTATTTCCCCCCAGATGACGAAAAAATTATCTAATTGTTTTAGTATTGGATGCAGTAGTGTTTGGTTGCACGTTTCCGACCGAAACTTCGTAGACCAGGAGCTTCTAGATACGAATGCTCACGATGATGTGCATTTGATTCCAGCCTGTCTGATCCATTATTTCGGTGACTTCATCTTCTCCTCACCAGTGTGGGCCACGGCCATGGACTAGGCGCAACCTTTCCTTCCAATCTTGTTCCCACTCCCGACCTCACTGCCTGGTGTTGGACTGATATGCTATTTTCCCGTATGACCTAACCACCACAATCCCAAATGACTATGACATTGCAAGTACGTAGTCTATATGAGGTCAAGGCACCAATTGGACAGTAATTTTATCGAAAGGAAAGGAAATAATTGCCTTATAAGTTATTTTAATGATTCAGTTCACGCCTTAATTTACGAGGGGAGACTTGGTCCATCAGACCCATTCTTGCGTCTGAGCACACTCCTTTTACTACGCTTCTTTCAACATGTAGCAGAGAAAGAAGGTACCACTTTGGCGACGAAAGAGGTGATTTGAATTTAGCTCAGATGCTTGATGTTATTTTACATGCAGTAAATCTACAACATGGGATTTACAGCCAGCTTTACTTCTCCTCCGAAAAAATAACGTACAAAGGATTTTTTCGCCCTTAAAAATCCACAGCTTCTAACGGGTTTTAACCCGCAAACTAGAGCACAACAGCCCGATATGCTGTTATAACATAGTACCACCAAAGCCTCATGTTTTGTTCAATAGCTAAGCTTTTGGTGCTACACGTCTCTACTTTTACACTGAAGTTGATGAAATATTCATGACGTCGAATCCAACGTAACACAATAACACATCTTATGAAATTGACATTACAAAACATTGCACACCATCAAAACGTGCTCCATTCCCAGAAAATACTCCATTCCGGCATTGACGTATCATCCGGCATAGCTCACACATGTTGCATCAGGCTTTGGACGTGGCTCAGAGGTCGGTCAATGTATTCCGCTGCATTCGTATTCCACGCGCCGCTCCCAGAAAACAAAGCGCGCGTATGCAAATTAGAAGTATTCTGGATTTCTACGTCGTCCATCTGCTCTCAAATTGCACCGGGAATGGCTGGCGTATGACGAGTCACTGATAACCGCTTTGCAAGGGAGAGCTCGAACCATCTTAAAATTTCATATTTTTATGTATGTCTTCTTATTATTTGTTTCAATGATTTATCATTGTTTTATTACACATTCCCCAATATATTTCTTATTTCAGATTGCACGACAGTATTTCAATGAGTCTCTCGACAAAAAAATGTTTTGAGACATGTCCCTTTATTTCATGTCATTGTATATTACACGTTGTTCTTTTATATTTTACTCTGGTAAAGGACGCCCCACGGTAATAACTTCATGAAGATAAACTTGCATTGAAAGGTTAGTTTGAAATAATGCAGTGTTATGCAAACTCCGCTTTTATCAAGACTGATGGTATTGATTGTTTACTGCTCAATATTAAATAATCATTAAGTGATTTACCCGTAAGGTTATTTAACTATAAAGAAATGTAATACTTTCTCTACAATTAAATGTTTCACTTTTTTAATTTCTCCCACTCGCTTAATACGAACTTACGTAGTAACGAGAGATATTGTACCGCAATGCGGCGATTTATTCGAAAGAAAAACACGAATTATGGGGCCCTGATATCTAAAAAGAAGATAAATGCTGTTCATGTATATAGTACATTGCTTTCTCTAAAATGTTCAGGAGTAAAAATCCATATATCATGGGTCGTTGTTATCGAAAATTTGGTTTATGGCAAAAAGTCTGTCTGACTTTCTCCCTCTCCGTTCGTTGAAGAACACAAGATATTTTGGTTCTGTGGGGTACTTTGAATAAAACCTCAAGATTTTCAAAATTTTCTCAAAAATTGGCCCCAAATTTTTTATTTTTTTCCTCTCATAAACAAAGAACGCTTAAAAAGTTTCTGATTCTCGGTACACCGCCGAATTTGCGAAAATTGCCCAAAGAGGCACTGATTTCGTGTTTCCTGGCCCGTCAACTGCTAATGATCGCTAATCTGAAAGTGTAGTGCATGTTTTGACACCAGCGGTGGCGGTGATCTTTCTCCAGTAGATGGGTGTTTCGGCGCCGATCTACACGTCGGCTAGAGGAGTTTTCGCTCGCTATATACCTCCCACCAGCTGTGGTACCGCCCCAACCGGGACAAGATCTAAGCTTCCGACAGGTCTCGCGCCATGTATGTTTGTGCATTTAAGTAAGGTGTCGGGATAAGAGAACGAAGAGGAAGGAAAGATCGCGCGCGGTCAGTGACCCTTCAGTTAAAGTATATTGCTCCAGAATTTGCCTGGTATTGATTGGAGAAACTACAGAAAACATTCGATCAGATCCGCCTACCGCTAGAATTCTCTTGCAGACAGCGACTGAACTCGACCAAATTGGCAAGCTAATGTCGAAACTCCTGCCATCGTCGCGACTCCAATTCGAGGACCTACCGGTCAGAGGCACTACAGTGACGTCAGTTGATGCTCTAACTCATCTCTAGAATGAGGCGGTGCAAAAAAATACATATAATGCTACAAAGTCTGGATAGTTTTAGCATAAAATTGCGTTCCAGCAACATTAAATTTATATTCCAAAAATATCAGGGTGGAGACAAACACGACACGACACGACACGAAAAACTGGTCTGAATCTATATTGTGAAACTTCCATGTTCCCTGACTTTACTGTAAATTCGGATTTAACGTGAATGGCAAACTTCGTATTTAAAGATAGTGTAGAAGAGTTAATCTGCCACAATGGCATTCTACGAAACAAAAGAACTAGACAATAGAAAAATGAAAAAGACCAGGGCCTTAACGCGAGTCAAAAGAGATACTATCTCTGCCATTTAGGAAAAGATTATCCCAATTGAGGAGCCTCAGCGGAGACAGATTCCAACAGCGTCACTGAATTAATTTTCCCTTAGAAAATTCTGTACAGGCATCTCAATGAAGCCGACAGCAAGAAGATTGAAACTCCAAAGCTGAGCCTCCTTGGGGGCATACGAGAAACCCTTCATATCGCTGGAATAAATTATGTATATTTCTTGATAGGAAACTTTTCTCTACACTGTTTCTCGTTACCGCGTTTGCGTATTCTAAATATAGTGTAGTTCTGTCCAGTTATGCTGTCTTGGTCTGTGGTCTTGAGACCTAACCTGAGGAAGACCACCACAAGATGGTCGAAACGTCGGCACCAGTCTTCGACGCAGTGTCACGCGAACAGCCAAGAACATCCGCAAGACTTAGGTCGTGGAAGCCTAGGACTTCACACGTTATGTTTCATTCAAGCGATAAATCTTAATAGAGTTAATGCCGTAATTATGAGATGACTCTTTTGAGTATTATCACTTCGTAAAATTCCTACCTTGGCTGTGGCTTCCCCGTTTGGTTTTGTCACGCTTGCCACTGATAAAGACACCGCGTGGCGTAGAAAAAAAAATGCACTTGGCGAGTGGAAAGCGGAAAGTTTGCTGGCGACCCGCTCAACACAGAGCCTGCTCCTACCCACACTGTCCCCTCCCCTCCCCTCTCCTCTCCTCCCGTCCCATCCTCCTTCCCGCCCCGCGCCGACTCATGCATTATGCAGAGCGAGGGCGGCGGCCGCGCCGGCGTCGGACAGCCCAGCAGTTAGGACAGGGCGATGAAGGACCGACGGTAGCACCCTCCGAAAGAGAATCAATTACTCCGAATTGAGCCTGCATTCGTTTCCGCTGACAGCCTTCGTGTCTTCCAGCTCGTCTTCCCGAGGTATTCCAATCAAAAGTTACTTTCATTCATGGAGGTGGCGCCGTGCATATCGTGTGTTAACAAGGAAAAACAAAACTAAGAATTCAGAGAGAAAATATTTCACTGCCTTTGGTAGACGTGTGTTATCTGGCAGTGACATTTTTGACCACCTTCGACCTCCTTTGGCCACCGTTGACCTTACGGAGCTTATCAACTACCCTTCGTACAGGCAGCCTTTAATACTACTGGGAAAGCAAACAGTGGCTGTGGAGATAGCGATATATCTAGGTAACAAATGTATGAGAAAAAAGAATGCATGAGCTCACACAATGGTTAAATGAAAATTAAATAATTCAACTAATAGGTAGCATATAGAGAAATGTTTGTTTCAGGTTTGATATTTTGCTTTAAACACATTCTAGTAGTTCCTCTTTCGCTGTGAAGTTTCACATTCGCTCACTGTATCCACTACATTTTTATTAAATTGACATTCCAGTGCTTTCAACTGACTTTTCAATTGAACAACAAGGGAACTCTGACACACACGATGCAGATTTCGCATTCATGCAATGTAAATGAATCTAGTTCAATTAATGAAGTAATTTCTACTTCAGAGAAGAGTTATTTTATTGGAGAAATTCCGACTAATGTCCAGTAATTTCAGTCAAGTGTTGAGGGAACGTATATAAACACTTGAACCTTTCCAATTAACCACTGCAATTACCTCGTGTTTTCGTTGTGTTGATTACGTCATTTCTCTAAATTGACATAACACGACAAAGTAATATCATGGTACGTTTGTGAATGCTGATGACGAGTTAGGATAATATTTACCCATTCGATAAACAAATAACGGAGAATTATCGGTGCACTCTACCGCATTGCTGCTAAAACGTTCGTAGTATACTGAAAATAAAATTTATTCTTAGATCTTATAAACGCAAACATAATGAAATACAATAATAAACACTAAGGACTTATTGAAAAGATTTGTTTTTCATTAAAAGCATAAAATGTTCAAAATGTACTATTTGCGACTGGAAATGAATTGAAGACTTTATATTTGAAATAAAATGTATATGAATGGATGCGTCAACATTTCACAGTGTTAAATGAAGTGGTTATAAGCAGGATTGAATGTTAACAGGCGTATCAAATATATAATTGTAATTAGTGTCAAGCTAACCCGCTACTGGTTTTTTTGGAAGGTGAAGATGAGCGGCAAAAAATTAGATTTGCGGTAAAAAATTAGTAGTAAAATAGACAAAAATATCCCACTAGTTCTGTTTGATTCTGGTATTGTGGACGGGCCAGCTTAAGGAACCTCATGCACGCGCACTACTGCACTTGTCGGGAGATTTGTGGGGAGCTTAGAGTTTCTCCCGGCTGGGGCTTGGCTCGCCGGTGGGAGGTACCTGGATAGAGAAAACCCCGCATGCCATTGTGTAGGTGGCGCCGGATATTACCATTCTCTAGAGATAAAACACACCCACGTCCAGGGATAAAACATGCACTCCAGTTACGGGACTAATTACCAGTTTAGGTGTTGACGGCCCTGGAAACATCAATTAACAACTCTGCAGAAGAAGCAATGTTGCCGACGAGCTATTGCAGTTAATGCAGACTCGTATTTGACTGTAGTTCCAGAGCAGCGGAGAGTCAGAGCAGGAAACTGAGCCTCGGCGCGCGATGTGTATACGTTCGCGCGCACCTCCCGCACGGTGCGTCGAGTGGCATCCGCATGCCTTGGGGAACGAGAATTGGGGGGGGGGGCGTGAGGGAAGGCGCTCGATGATGTAACGGAGAGGCGCCCGCAGCTTGTCACAGACGTGACAGCTCTTCGCGCGCGGAGCGCCCGATCGCGCTCCTGGCGTCTGCGTATTTCGGGCGCCGCCGCCACCCGCCCGCCACCCCCTCCCCGCCCCTGCCCTCCTCGCCTAGCCCCTGGCTCTCGCCCCGCCCCCGCCGCCGCCCGGCGCCCAACTGCCCTCCTGCACCGCTAGCCCCCGGGCCTCATCCCTCCCCCGCCCCGGCCGCCGCCCAATACCTTCCTCTCCGCCTATCCCCACGGCCCTCGCCGCCCCCGCCTCACCACCTGCCACTCATGCCGGCCCCGTCGCAGGGGATTCCACGCAATCCCACATCCTCGCTATTTATTCTTTTCACCCTGTGCCGGTTACATTACCTCCCCCAGCTCTCCGCCTGCTGCTCGTCACATACCAAACCGGCGATCTGCTTCCGAAAGAGATTGCGAAAACTTCATTTAAAGAAACGCGACTAACGAGTAAAATTAGATAACACGTGAGTATATTCACTGATACAGAGTTATAACGTACGGAAAGTTTATGATTTCGTTTTGTCAGAAACACCAAGATCTTCTAAATACGTAACGAATAGTAATCTGCACATTTGACCTTCCTGGTACTGAAGTGAATTTGGGGGTATGCCTATTACCAGGACTAAATGAACAATTGTAAGGTGAAATTAACTGAAGTGATTTATTTAAAAAAAAAATTTAAAATTTTTCAACAAATACCTTATCTTTGGTTCTCTTGTCGACCGCATTTGCATGCAGGAAAGGTTGTGTAACGTTGCTGCTATATTGACGTTTTCTCTCTTCTCCTTCATTCCTATTTTCACACCATCTATTTCCATAGACTCACAGGTATTGTTGGTGTGTGCTCTATTTCTCCTAGCATTTTGGTACAAAAGTTTTAAAAAGCGTCGTGAATGTAATTTGTGGATAAATCTACTTCATACACTAAAAATAGGAAATATGTAATTTGTGTAATAATCTGTAAGTTGTGATAGTGTAATACCTGTTAGGAATAGTAATAAAAATTACACATACGTCGTTCTAAATATTTAATTATTTACAACAAAATATTTCAATTTATTGGCTTTACAAACTTTTAATATCTTCGAAATTGTTTTTGGAGTTATTACTTAAAATGATTTAAGCATTCATAAATTAGCATCATTACTTCACTTCGGAATAGAGTCTTAAAAATAAAGTAATACCATATTGCTTTCAATATTAGTAGTCGAATAATATCGAATTTTCGGTGTACATCTGAAGAAGGGGATAGTATAGTACTTCACGATTTACGTGTTATCAATCGTCCGTGACTGTAATGAACGGCAAAGAGGAATGCTTTATTATTAAAGATGCTAGAATTCAAAATGGATATTGAGGCAGCCACTTTCCGCACGAATGCCGAGGGCGCTCCGCTTGAACAGAGGCGAACTGCGTGGCCAAGGTCCCACTATTTATAAACTTGTCGGAGCGCAGTTGCGGCGAGTTCTTCTACCTGGAACGCGGCGCGCCTAGTTGCTGACGGCGGCTGCCACCGGGCTCCTGACGCGCACGTGCGCCACGAGAGCATACGCTCGCCACGTCGCCCGCCCCCTCGGCCACCTTCCGCCCCGCCCCGCCGCCGCGGCCTGCCACGCGCACCGCCTCCATCTCCGATTTCAGAGCCACCTCCCCCACGCCTACTTCCCTCGCCTGCCGCCCCGCCCCAGCTCCGCGCCTGCCACGCGCCCGCAACATGCCTCCATCTCGACGCGGCGCGAGCCTACCCCACCGCCACTCCAGCGCCGTGCTCTCTACCGGCCCGCCCCCACCGCTGGCGCACGCACATGCCTGCCCCTCCGACTCCCACCCCGACTCTTCTCACCCCACTCACGCACCCACCCTCTCTCCCGCCCCCGCGAGCGCCCACGCCTCCATCTCAGACTCCGAGCCACCCTACCCCACCTCACTCCCATGCTCGCCCACGCGCACGCAAACGTGCCCACGCTGGCGATGATGCCAAATTCAAATCGCCTGTTCCGTCGCCTAAGAAATACCTCCTTTCTCCGGAAGTTGGTGAAAGGAACGTAGCGACGTTTGCGTGGTCAGACGAACGAGCAGGCCTCATGGCCATGGATGAAGAGGAGTAGAATATTAGGTTTGATTCCTTTTATAAATTTATAATGCTCGTGCAGGACATATACAAAAAATAACGTTATGCAATGCTTTAATAATGTTGCCTTTGGTACAAATTTGAAAAATTCGCTTCCTAGCCGGCGCCCAATTTTCAAAATAATATACTCGTAACAAAATTAAGATTTAAACTATATCTACTTAATTCTAATAAACTACTATTGTATTATCAAATGCGGAACGTGAACTTTTGTGTATGTTTTTTCCGTCCGTAAAAGTGTTAATGTTTTATAACTTTTTTTACTTGTTATTTTGGAGGCAGGAAAAAGGTTGGCAAGAAAGGGAGAAAGAAAGATCATAATTACTCAAAATAAAAACCATTTTACGAAAAACAAATGTTGGGTACATAATTGTAATAAAAAATAATTCGATATAAAAAACGAAGTCCAGTAAAGTAAATTTTTACGTAAAAGAGACTAAACCCGAAACGAGCCAAACATCTAAGGGCCTTTAAACTACGTAAAAAAAAACAACTAAATTCAAACGTTAAATTTGTAAAACGGAAATCAAATAATTTTAGTACTTCTTCAACATCCACAAATGTTTCTATAACAATAGTGACCGATGCACATAAAATAAAATAACCATTGAAAAAGATATCTGTTAAAGGTTTTCCTACATTAATGTTTTCCATTATTCCCTATAAGCTCCAAATCACTGTGGAGGAAATGCGCCTTGAGTGATAAATCCTCACCGTGGTAACTACGTCCCATTTTCGTGACTCGTAAACTTGATGAAATTTATTACTGAGCAGAACAAGAAAAGGAATGAATTCATTAACCAAATCTATACACTTGATACAAAAGAACTAAAATTAAATAAAAATTTGTTGAACTTTGGTGGTATTGCACAAGGATGAAATAAAAAAAAAACTACATGAAATTAAATGTCCCTTTATTATTCCATTCAAATTAATTCAAATTTAATTAACTTGATTTTCCAAACAAACACTTTCCTGGTTCATTGAGGGTATCTTTGTTTATTGCGCTTCAATTTACACGATTTTTCGGAGTTTGTTAACTATGAAGGCGACCTGACAATTATGTTAAGATATCAATCACGAAGCGAAGTGAAATGTCTGAAGCGAGGCGATAGGGAAGTTTGGGCTACGGCCAGGAGATGCGCGCCAGACCAGGGGGAAATAGACGACAATAGCACATGTGGCGGAAAGTAGACGACCTAAAAGTGGAGAAACAGACGGATTGAAAGGAGGAATGAGAACGCAGGCAAGCAGACGCGAATCCACTGCATAATGCACACAGGATTACAGCACATTTTCCTCCTTAATTGTAAATGATGTTCAGTTTTTCCTGAAGTGTAGTAAGCAACAATGCAACTTACGGCACGAACATTACTTCTAGTGCAGCAGTACATCAAGACCCAAGCGCGAGAAAGCATTTACAAAGAATAGGGATATATATTTCCTGGCAGTAAAGCATACAAAAAACGGCGGTGTTACACATTCTTTTTCTGCTGTGATCATCGAAACTCGCCGAAATAAAATTGAACAATGAAACATCAAGTGCAGCGATGCACGTATTTTTACTTCAATTATACGAAGTTGGACCAGGAATTTTGCAAAACGATGATATGCTGTGAGATCACATTCCTCAACAGGTCAGGTGAGAAAGAAATACGCTGCAGTACACCGAGACAATTATTTGTATGAAGACTCTGATATACTAAAAATGCTAGTACTTCAAGAAGTCATAAATATCATTGCATCCCGAGGTGCTGCAGAGCAAGAACCGCAACGGCTCTATTTGTAGCACCGGACTTAACTAATGGCTAGGTGGTAATTTGCTTAATCAGGGTTGTCCAACAGGCGGCTTCGGCGAAAGGTTATTAGTAAAAAATGAATTTTGTCGCTTGCATCCATGCCTGGCGAGAAAATTGCGCTTAATGCACGCGCCCTCTCGTGTCAACACCCGCCCTTAATCTACAAATACATAAAGTTTACATTAAGATTATATTTTTCGAGTAATTCAGAAATTCAAAATCATCCCAATGTGTTTTTCCAGCGACATATATGGTAACGGCCGCCTTGCCACACGCATGGTTCCATGCCTGTCGGCCTCCTCCCTTCACGTTCCAGAGCACTGCCCGAGATCAACAATACGGGGTAGCCTGGTTGTGGTTCGCCTAAGAATTGTAATATGACCAGCAACAATATTGAAGGTCTTTAGTTGTGGCCCCTTGAGGTCATGCAAGTTGGGACACCGCTGGGTAAAGGTTGAGGAGATTCCTTTAGATATCAATAGATAACGCCAAACTACACTATTGCCCCTTTAGATTTTGGGGCTCCGGGAAGCGGCTGTGTTTCTAAGTCTGTTATCAAAGTTTAATGGTAGAACTCAGACCTTCTCAGGGCGATAATGTCGCTGACTACTGCGGGGGGCTGCCTGAGGACAACCGTGCCTAGGAAAGAAAGCGTCTTTCGGCCCGTATCAAGAAGATAATTGACTCGTCGCGGAAGCCTCGCACTTTCTTCAAATCCCATTATCCTGTCAGAAACATTGCTACTACTGACGCTGCTCGGTCTACAAAATCGTTCAGTTTGCAGCTAGGGCGCCCGCAGCGCGGGTCGCGGCCGCTTCGTCGGCCTCGAGCGGCGGTCGGGCGTCGGCGGCTTTAGGCGGCTACGCGTTCGGCCCTCGCTCGCGACCTTCCCCCTGCAGCCGGCGCAGGCGAGCAATCAAGTGGCGTGGTACCCCTCCCCGCCCCCACCTCGTCCTCTATCTCCTGCGCGCCCACCCCGTCCCCTGCCCTTCTTCCATCTGCCCCCTTTGGACCCCAAGAACCCCTGCCGCAACTTCTGGCTTCCCTCCCCGGCTCACGGCCCCGATGCCGCCACGCCTGTGCGGCCCGTACCCGACGCCGCCTCTCCCTCTACCATTTCTTCCACCCTTCCATCCCCACCCCGTTCTAAAGCCACACCTGCGTACTCTACCACCGGCCTGATTTCATCCAAATATTTTCATATTTAATAAGGTACCTCCACTGCCCTCACTCGCCTCCACCTTACGTTCCTTAATTTTTCCTTTCGCCCCGAGACATTCCTCGACCGCCTTCTTTGCGCCGCTCTGCTCTGCACCCTCCTTCGGTAGCCCAATGCGTGGCACTTCCGCACTCCTCTCTGTCCACTTGCCCAGAGGTAGTTCCTCCCCGGTGGCAGGATTTTCGACATCGCTAGACAGCTAGTCGCATTTTTCTGCCAACAGTCTGGAGAATTCTAGCGTCCGGCCTGCTTTTGATCGGTATTATATTTCCGTTTCTCCGATAATGCCAGTGTAATGCCGAAATCCTCACAAACGCAAGCCACAGACCGATTTTTTTTCTTACCTCTTCTTGCCTAACAACTGCACTGCTTAACAAACCACTTCGCGCTTACTTGGGACTAAACTTACACTCATGATGGCAGCTTAAGAAGCTGTGCGCGGCTGGGGCAGTACACCGTTGGTGGGATAACCTTGATCACTGCTGCGCAAAGCAGACGTGTAGGCGGGCGGGCATGTAAATCCGACAGGTGAGAACACGCGCCACCTCTGATGATATAAGAGAAGATGCCATACGCTTACGGGATTAATAGACCATAGCAGCCGACGCGCCCCGGGAAACACAAACATAATCAATGGGCAATTATCCGCTGATCCGCGCACGTCTTCTCAACGCCCGTACAAGCAGCCGCTTTCTTTTTCCGCCTTTGCATTGCCCACCCTCTCACCCTTGCTCTCCGATCTCGCGTCTCCCCCCCCACCCTTCTGGCGCAGGCCAATTTTGTTATTCCGCTGGTCACTCTTTCCCTTCGCCTCGCTATGGTTGACGCGTCATTTTCACGTCGTTAGCTACTCTCCTTCTACTAACCACTCAAAGCGACGCTTTCTTCTACTTCGCGTGGTCCTTTTTCCTTCTTATCTTCCACGTTGAAGTAAACTGATTAAAATGAAAATTAAAGAAGTTTATAAAAGCCTTATTTTTGATTTTTTGTAAGATACAATTTCTACGTCTCTTAATATAACGCATTACATTCTCAAATCCAGTATTGAGATTTAAGACAAATGTAAAAGAGTACTAAAAAGTGAAAATTAACAGCTCATTGGTCATCAACCAACTAAGTTGAAAATGCGATTTTCAAGCACTTCAATTAATGTTGAAAATGCGATTTTTCGGGTTATCGTATGTTAAAAATGAAAACAAACCATAATGCACCTTACATACAATGACAATATATCAAATTGCAAATGAAACATATTTTAATGATAAAAATTTTAGCGAATGATGTTTAGAGACAAGTTTGCATAATTATACAATATGCCTTGTTACCAATGAGTCATGTAAAGTCTTACGCTAATGATATCTGAACATTTCCAGAACTGGCACTGAAAATATGCTGAATCTTCCTAATCTCTGTTACGATGACATATTGTGTGGTTCTTCAATACAGTGCTTTACAGAATTCATTACAGATTATAATTGCAGGCGGATTTGGAAAAGAGTCACCCATAATCATGTTTTGCCAAAAACACGTATTCCCAAATGTCACTTAAACAAGCTTCCACGCAAGACAGATCCGATATTGCCTCTGATCGTAAGAACAACTCAACATGCCTTAACACTTACGTCATATTGTGAGATATTTTTTTCATTGTCTGGCCTAATGGAGCACTGCCGGTGGATGTTGCGATGCACGTTAAAAATGAACTTTCTTTACTAATCTACAGTTACGAGGGCAGTTTATTTAGACACATATGGGAAATTTTCAGGGTGAAACTATTCACTTGTTGGAATAAATTTCCCTCACTATTGGCAGAGGCAATGAATTTTCCTTTGTTTTTACCAAGTTTTTTTTCAGCGTTTTCGCAGAAAGTGGAACCACCTTAAATTTCAAACTCATACAGCAGTTACGTGTCCCATTCTTCGAGAACATGACAGCACTTTCTTTCAAACAAACATCAGGTATTTTCAGTGACAATATGGAGGCAAGGGGGGGGGAAAAATTTAAAATTTTCGGGGGAGTCAGTTGTTTAGGAGCACATTTTTTCCGCTACGCCCTCACGCCCCCGACATGCTACACTGAGGTTTGACACTTGTTGAGGTGTGTCTACTCAACGTGGGGCATCGGGGACGCTCTTCTTCCTCCCCCCTCCCGCCTCTCGCCCGTTCGAAAGCGCCTGAAACAGACATATATTCTGCCAGGTTTCTGTTGGTGGTGGCCAATGCAGTGTCGCAGCATAGCCGTTTGGGCCCTCAGAGGTTCACGGCAGATTTGGACCACTACTAATTTTTCGATAGGTCATATTAAATTGCTTTCTTGAAACCTTAGTGACGAGGATGAGAAATCTTTGCGAGCAGAAAATGCTTCTACAGCCCTAACTACATCCCAGACTAACACCAGGTTTTTGATGGGCCAGAATGCTCATGGGATTTGCTTAGGTGAGCATGACTAGAAATGTGTGGTAACACAATTAATGGATTTCGCAACCACATATTAGCTGACAAAGTCGTTATTATTGGTATCTGTAAACATGTCCCAGATTCTTTTTAATTGTATTCATTATAATACGGACTTTTGACAAGATTACATTAAAAGAATAATCTCTTCACTACGAGCCTTTTAAATGCTAGCATTTCCATTCGTTTAATTTCCGCCCCAGATGACGAAAAATTATTCTTAAATTGTTTTAGTATTGGGGATGCAGTAGTGTTTGGTTTGCACGTTTTTCCGACCGAACTTTCGTAGGAGCCAGGAGCTTCTAGATACGAATGCTCACGATGATGTGGGATTTTGATTTCCAGCCTGTCTGTCTGATCCATTATTTCGGTGTGAACTTCATCTTCTCCCTCACCAGTGTGGGCCACGGCCAATGGACTAGGCGCGCAAGCCTTTTCCAATTCTCAAATCTTGTTCGCGCATCTCGCCGACTCACTGCCTGTGTTGGACTGATATGCCTATTTTCCCGTATGACCTAACCACCACAATCCAAATGACTATGACATTGCAAGTACGTAGTCTATATGAAGGTTCAAGGCACCAAATTGGACAGTAATTTTATCGAAAGGATAAAGGAAATAAATTGCTTATAAGTTATTTTAATGATTCAGATTCAGCGCCTTAATTTTACGAGGGGAGAACTTGGTCCATCAGACCCATTCATTGCGTTCTGAGCACACTCCTTTTAACTACCGCTTCTTTCAACATGGTAGCAGAGAAGAAGGTACCACTTTGGCGGACGAAAAGAGGTGATTTGAATTTAGCTCAGATCGCTTTGATGTTATTTACATAGCAGTAAATCTACAACATGGGATTTAACAGCCAGCTTTACTTTCTCCTCCGAAAAAATAACGTACAAAGGATTTTTTCGCCGCTTAAAAATCAAACAGCTTCTAACGGTTTTACCGCAAACTAGAGCACAAACAGCCCGAATTATGCTGTTATAACATAGTACGTCACGCAAGCCTTCATGTTTTGTTGGCAATAGTAAGCTTTTGGTGCTAACACGTCTCTACTTTTACACTGAAGTTGATGAAATATTCATGACGTCGAATCCACGTAGCACAATAACACATCTTTATGAAACTTGACCATTACAAAACATTGCACACCATCAAAACGTGCTCCATTCCCAAGAAAATACCCATTCCGGCATTGACGTATCATCCGGCATAGCTCACACATGTTGGCACAGGCTTTGGGACGTGGCTCAGAGGTCGGTCAATGTATTCCGCTGCATTACGTATTCCACGGCGCCGCTCCCCAGAAAACAAAGCCGCGTATGCAAATTAGAAGTATTCTGGATTTCTACGTCCGTCCATCTGCTCTCAAATTGCACCGCGGGAAATGGCTGGCGTATGACGAGTTCACTGATAACCGCTTTGCAAGGGAGAGTTCTTCGAACCATCTTAAAATTTCATAATTTTTATGTATGTCTTCTTATTATTGTTTCAATGATTTATCATTGTTTTACTTACACATTCCCAATATATTTCTTATTTCAGATTGCAACGACCGTTAATTTTCAATGAAGTCTCTCGACAAAAAAATTTTTGAAGACATGGTCCCTTATTTCATGTTCATTGTATATTACACGTTTGTTTCTTTTTATATTTTACTTGGTAAAGGACGCCCGCACGGTAATAACTTCATGAAGATAAACTTGCATTGAACAGTTAGTTTGAAATAATGGCAGTGTTATGCAAACTCCGCTTTTATCAAGATGAATGGTATTGATTGTTTACTGCTGCAATATAAATAATCATTAAGTGGATTTCCCGTAAGGTTATTAACTATAAAGAAATGTTAATAACTTTCTCTAAATTAAATGTTTCACTTTTTTAATTTCTCCCACTTCGCTTAATAACGAACTTACGTAGTAAGCGAGAGATATGTAGCGCATTGCGGCGATTTATTCGATAAGAAAAACCACGAATTATGGGGCCCTGATATTCTAAAACGAAGATAAATGCTGTTTCATGTATAATAGTAGCATTGCTTGTCCTCTAAAACTGTTCAGCAGGTCAAAATCCCATATATCATGGGTCGTTGTTATCGAAAATTGGTTTATGGCAAAAAGTCTGTCCGACTTTCTCCTCTCCGTTCGTTGAAGAACACAAATATTTTGGTTCTTGTGGGGTAGCTTTGAATAAAACCTCAAAGATTTTCAAAATTTCTCAAAAATTTACCACCAAATTTTTTTATTTTTTTTCCTCTCTAAACAAAGAACGCTTAAGTTTCGATTCTCGGGTACAACCGCCGAATTTGCGAAAATTGCCCAAAGAGGCACTGATTTCGTGTTTTCCTGGCCCGTTCAACTGCTAATGTCGCTAAATCTGAAAAGTGTAGTGCCATGTTTTGCACCAGCGTGGCGGTGATCTTTCTCCAGTAGAATGGTGTTTTCGGCGCCGATCTACACGTTAGCTAAGGAGTTTTCGCTCGCTATATACCTCCACCAACTGGTGGTACCGCCCAACCGGGACAAGATCTAAGCTTCCGACAGGTCTCAGCGCCATGTATGTTTGGTGGCATTTAAGTAAGGTGTGGATAAGAGAACGAAGAGGAACGGAAAGATCGCGCGCGGTCAGTGGACCCCTTCTGTTTAGGGTATATTGTCCAAAATTTGCCTGGTATTGATCGGAGAAACTACAGAAATTGATCAGATCGCTACCGCTAACAATCTCTTGGCAGACAGCGACTGAACTCGACCACATTGGGCAGCTTAATTGAAACTCCCTGCCACCGTCGCGACTCCAATTGGAGGACCTACGCGGTCAGAAGTGCACTACAGTGACGTCAGTTGATGCACTAACCGCATTCTCTAGAATGAGGCGGTGGCAAAAAATACAAATAAATGCTACAAAGTTTGGGTTGTTGTAGCATAAAATTTCGTTGCAGCAAAACATAAATTTCATATTTCAAAATAATCAGGGCGGAGACAAACACGGCCGACACGAAAAAACTGGTCTAAATCTATATTGTGAAACTTCCATGTTCCTGACTTTACTGTAAATTCGGAATTTGACGTGAATGGTAAACTTCGTATTTGAAGATACTGTAGAATAAAGTAAATAAATAAAAAAAGAGTTCATCTGCACAATGCATTCTACGAAACAAAAGAACTGGGACAACAGAAAAATGAAAAAGACCAGGGCGCTTCACCGCGAGTCAAAGAGATATTCATCTACACCATTGACGGAAAAATATAAGGACAATATAAACAATCTACTACACGCATTTCCATAGAACATCATTGGCCGTTGAATTATTCTGGGTGTTTTCAACGAATATAATAGATATTACTATTGAGTCATGCCTGCCATTTAGGAAAGAGATTATCCCAATTGAGGAGCCTCAGAGGGAGACAGATTCCAACAGCGTCACTGAATTAATTTCCCTTAAAATTTCTGTACACGCATCTAAATGAAGCGACAGCAAGCAAGAATTGGAAACTCCCCAAAAGCTGAGCCCCCCTTGGGGGCACACGAGAGACCCTTCATATCGCTGGAATAAATTATTTGTATATTTCTTGATAGGGAACTTTTCTCTCACTGTTTCTCGTTACCGCGTTTGCGTATTCTAAAATATATGTGTAGTTCTGTCCAGCTTAAAAAGGTGTCTTGGGTCTGTGGTCTTGAGACCTAACCTGAGAAGACCACGACAAAATGGTCGAAACGTGGCACCAGTCTTCGACGCAGTGTCGCACGCGAACAGACAAGAACATCCGCAAGACTTAGGTCGTGGGGGAAGCCTAGGAACTTCACAACGTTATTGTTTGCATTCAAAGCGATAAATCTAATAGAGTTAATGCGTAATATGAGATGACTCTTTGAGTATTAAAATCACTTCGTAAAATTCCTAACCTGGCTGTGGCTTCCCCGTTTGGTTTTGTCACTGCTTGCCACTTGATAAAGACACGCGTGGCGTAGAAAAAAAAGCACTTGGCGCGTGATAAGCCGGAAAGTTTGCTGGCGACCCGCTCAACACAGAGCCTTGCTCTACCACACTGTCCCTCCCTCCCCTCTCCTCTCCTCGCCGTCCCCATCCTCCTTCCCGCCCCCGCGCCGACTCATGCATTATGCAGAGCGAGGGCGGCGGCCGCGCGTGCGTCGACAGCCCATGCCAGTTAGGACAGGGCGATGAAGAGACCGACGGTTTAGCAACCCTCCGAAAAGAGAATCATTACTCCGAATTGAGCCTGCATTCGTTCCGGCTTGACTAGCCTTCGTGTCTTCCAGCTCGTCTTCCCGAGGTATTTCCAATGCAAAAGTTACTTTTCATTGATGGAGGTGGCGCCGTGCAATATCGTGGTGACGTTAACAATTGGAAACACAAAACTAAGAATTCAGAGAGAAAATATTTCACTGCGTTCGTTGACGTGTGTTATCTGGCAGTGACATTTTGACCACCTTCGACTCCTTTGGGCCACCGTTGACCTACGGAGCTTATCAAGCTACCCTTCGTACAGGCAGCGCTTTAATTCTACTGGGAAAGCAAACAGTGGCTGTGGAGATAGCGATATATCTAGGAACAAATGTAATGAGAAAAAAGAATGCATGAGCTCACGAAAAATGGTTAAATGAAAATTAAATAATTCCAACTAATAGGTAGCATATAGAGAAATGTTTGTTTTCAGGTTTGATATTTTGCTTTAAATACATTCTAAAGTAGTTTCCTCTTCGCTGTGAAGTTTCACATTCGCTCACTGCTATCACGTACATTTTTTTTAAATTGACATTACAGTGCTTTCAACTGACTTTTCATTGAACAATCAAGGGAACTCTGCACACACGATGCAGATTCCGCATTCATGCAATGTAAATGATCTAGTTCATTTAATGAATATTTCTACTTCAGAGAAGACGTTATTTTATTGGAGGAATTCCGACTAATGTCCAGTAAATTTTCTGTTCAAGTGTTTGAGGGAACTTATATAAACACTTGAACCTTTCCAATTTAACCACTGCATTACCTCGTGTTTTCGTTGTGTTATTAAGTCATTTCTCTAACTTGACATAACACGAAAAGTTAATATCATGGTTACGTTTGTGATTGCCTGATCGACGAGTTAGGATAATATTTACCCATTCGATAAACAAATAACGGAAGAAATTATCGGTGCACTCTACGCAATTGCTGGCTAAAACGTTCGTAGTGTACTGAAAATAAATTTATTCTTAGATCTTATAAACGCAACATAATGAAATACAATAATAAACACTAAAGGACTTATTGAAAGAATTTGTTTTTTTCATTAAAAGCATAAACTGTTTCAAAATGTAAGCTATTTGGACTGGAAATGAATTGGAAGACTTAGTATTTGAAATAAAATGTATATGAATGGATGCGTCAACCATTTCACAGTGTTTAAATGAGTGGTTATAAGCAGGAATTGAATGTTAAAGGCGTTATCAAATATATAATTGTAATTAGTGTCAAGCTAACCCGCTTACTGGTTTTTTTGGAAGGTGAAGATGAAGGCGCGGCAAAAATTAGATTTGCGGGTACAAAATTAGTAGTAAAATAGACAAAAATATCCCACTAGTTTTTCTGTTTGATTCTGGTATTGTGGACGGCCTAGCTTAAGGAACCTGCAATGCACGCGCACTACTGCACTGTCGGGAGATTTTGGGGAGCTTTAGAGTTTCTCCCGGCTGGGGGCTTGGGCTCGCCGGTGGGAGGTACCTGGATAAGAGAAAACGCCCGCATGCATTGTGTAGGTGCGCCTTGAGGCGGATAATTACCATTCTCTAGAGATAGAAACACACTCACGCGCTCACGCGATAAAACATGGCACTCCAGTTACGGGACTCTTCCAGTTTAGGTGTTGACGGCCCTGGAAACATCAATTAACAACACACATCTGGGCAGAAAGAAGCAATGTTGCCTGGACGAGCTATTGGCAGTTAATGCAGACTCGTATTTTGACTGTAGTTCCAGAGGCAGAGGAAGAGTCAGAGTCGGAAATTTGAGCCTCGGCGGCGATGTGTACTACGTTCGCGCGCACCTCTCCCGCCGTGCGTCGAGTGCATCCGCATGCCTTGGCGGAACGAGAATTGGGGGGGGGGGCGTGAGGGTAAGGCGCTGATGATGTAACGAAGAGGCGCCCCGCATTGTCAGCAGCGTGACAGCTCTCGGCGCGCGGAGCGCCCACGGATCGCGCTCCTGGCGCTGCGGTATTTCGGGCGCCGCCGCCACCCGCCCGCCACCCCCTCCCCGCCCCTGCCCTCCTCGCCTAGCCCCTGGCTCTCGCCCCGCCCCCGCCGCCGCCCGGCGCCCAACTGCCCTCCTGCACCGCTAGCCCCCGGGCCTCATCCCTCCCCCGCCCCGGCCGCCGCCCAATACCTTCCTCTCCGCCTATCCCCACGGCCCTCGCCGCCGCCCCGCCTCACCACCTGCCACTCTCCGGCCCCGGGGTCGCCAGGGATTCCACGCATCCCACATCTGCTTTTATCTCTTTTTTCCCACTGTGCCGGCACCTCCCGCTCTCCGCCTGCTGCCTCGTCACATACCCCCCGGCGATCTGCCTTCCAGAAAAGATTGCGAAAACTTCATTTAAAGAAACGCGACAACGGTAAAATTAGGCATAACACTAGTATTTTGATACAGAGATAACGTACGGAAAGTTTATGTTCGTTTTGTCAGAAACACAAGATTTTAAATTACGTAAGAATCAGTAATCGCACATTGACCTTCCTGGTACTGAAGTGAATTTGTTGCCTATTCCCAGACTAAATGAAGCAATGTAAGGTGAAATTAACTGAAGTGGATTTATTAAAAAAAAAATATTAAAAAATTTTTCAACAAATAACTTGGTTTCTTGCGGACCGCATTTGCATGCAGGAAAGGTTGTGTAATCGTTGCTGCTATATTGACGTTTTCTCTACTCCATTCCTATTTTCAACCATTATTTCCATAACTCAATATGTTGGTGTGTGCTCTATTTCTCTAGCATTTTGGACAGAAAGTTTTAAAAAGCGTCGTGAATGTAATTTGTGGATAAATCTACTTCATACACTAAAAATAGGAAATATGTAATTTGTGTAATAATCTGTAAGTTGTGATAGTGTAATACCTGTTAGGAATAGTAATAAAAATTACACATACGTCGTTCTAAATATTTAATTATTTACAACAAAATATTTCAATTTATTGGCTTTACAAACTTTTAATATCTTCGAAATTGTTTTTGGAGTTATTACTTAAAATGATTTAAGCATTCATAAATTAGCATCATTACTTCACTTCGGAATAGAGTCTTAAAAATAAAGTAATACCATATTGCTTTCAATATTAGTAGTCGAATAATATCGAATTTTCGGTGTACATCTGAAGAAGGGGATAGTATAGTACTTCACGATTTACGTGTTATCAATCGTCCGTGACTGTAATGAACGGCAAAGAGGAATGCTTTATTATTAAAGATGCTAGAATTCAAAATGGATATTGAGGCAGCCACTTTCCGCACGAATGCCGAGGGCGCTCCGCTTGAACAGAGGCGAACTGCGTGGCCAAGGTCCCACTATTTATAAACTTGTCGGAGCGCAGTTGCGGCGAGTTCTTCTACCTGGAACGCGGCGCGCCTAGTTGCTGACGGCGGCTGCCACCGGGCTCCTGACGCGCACGTGCGCCACGAGAGCATACGCTCGCCACGTCGCCCGCCCCCTCGGCCACCTTCCGCCCCGCCCCGCCGCCGCGGCCTGCCACGCGCACCGCCTCCATCTCCGATTTCAGAGCCACCTCCCCCACGCCTACTTCCCTCGCCTGCCGCCCCGCCCCAGCTCCGCGCCTGCCACGCGCCCGCAACATGCCTCCATCTCGACGCGGCGCGAGCCTACCCCACCGCCACTCCAGCGCCGTGCTCTCTACCGGCCCGCCCCCACCGCTGGCGCACGCACATGCCTGCCCCTTCCCCGACTGCCCACCGCGACTCTTCTCAACCCGCACTCAACGCACCCACCCTCTCCTCCCGCCCCGCGAGCGCCACAGCCTCCATCTCAGACTCCGACGCATTCTAACCACCACCTCACCCATGCTCGCCACGCGCACTGCAAACGTGCCGCACGCTGCGAATGAATGACAATTCAATGCGCCTGTTCCGTCGCCTAAGAAATACCTCTTTCTTCTCCGGAAGTTGGTGAAAGGAACGTAGCGACGTTTGCGTGGTCAGACGAACGAGCTAAGCTCTGGCCATGGATGGGGTCATCACCACGCAAACTAAAGGAATCAATTCAAATTCCATTCGATTTTCCAATTCGGATTTGATTCGGTTCATTCGATTCGGATTTGATTCGGTTAATTCGATTCGATTTGATTCGGTTCAATTTCGATTCATTTGATTCGGTTTCAATTCGATTCGATTTGATTCGGTTCAATTCGATTCGCTTTGATTCGGGTTCAAATTGATTCGATTTGATTCGCGTTCAATTCGATTCGATTTTGATTCGGTTCCAATTCGATCGATTTGATTCGTTTCATTCG
>BOPP01000001.1:29364130-29462805 GCA_017312745.1 Gryllus bimaculatus | reverse complement strand
TGTCGGATACTGCTGGCATATAACAGAACCTCGAGTCTGGAAGGCGTCACTGAGCAAAATTATAATGAGAGCCTGATCCGTAAAATTCCAAATTTCCGGCCAGATGGAATTATGACAGTCATACCTCCAGATATGCAGAATACGTTACTATGAAGCAAATGTATCAATTTATTTAATAGCCAACATGGAGATCATCAGATTTGTTAGTGTTAGTAACATGGTTAATCCCAATTTGTGACGATGTTAATCGAATTGTTCCTGGTAATAATGAGAACGATTTAATGGTTCGAAAACGAACAAACTTACGATGAGTGCATTTCTCTTTAATACGCCCAGAAACATTTTTGTTTCTCCTACAGATTTGTCTATCTTTTTTCATTAATTTTCCTCCTGAAAAATAATTTCTCTTTAATTAACCTCACTGCCTCAAAAGATTTTCAGGGGCTGTGAAGAACTCTACCTGTATTGCAGGCAGCATGGAAACAAAATTGGAGAAAACAATATAATTGTTGTGGCATTGTTGTTAGATGGTTTGTGAGAGGATAAAACCAGGAAATATTAATTGAAGGGCAAGTGATAATTATTAATTATGTGACAAAACATGGATATATGCAGTGAACTGTAGACATCCTCAATTATTTTCAAACGGTACATCGGATCTGGAGAGAACTGCTATTTTGGTGTGCAAACATGATTCACGAAAATAATTTGTAGAATTCATCGGCAAGTACCAGGGGAGAGAGGGGAGAGGCAGGAGGGCCACGGCCCCTCTAAAATGCTTTAAAGGGTCCCAAAGTCTCGGGTAATAAAACATTTTATTTACATCAATGTGTTAAATCCTTAATTAAAATGACGTATGGATGGTGTGGATTCATTTTAAATTTTATAGTTTTAATATATGGATGGACTCGTTAGTCTATTAGTCTATTAGTATATTGTTACCATTACTATGCTAAAGTATATTTTTTTATTGAATTAGGCTGAAAAATTGAAAAGGTGGACTTTTACTTGGTTGCACAATTGAAATTTGTGCCTTCATCATTAACATGTTGACTAGCGATTTTTCAATATTTTTTTAATTTACGAATAACTTTTTTTTTATTTTTGGCATTTTAATGCTATTTTAGTTGATCCCTCCTATAACAGCCAAAAAGTACCCAACAATTGTATAAGGTAGCCTGCAAATGTAGTAATCGCCATCTCTTGTTTTACATTGAGAATGCCTATGGTAGAAATGTGTGGATATATTAACTCATCTTTGACTTTTTAATTGAAATGACCCTGACTTTTTAAATCAACATATTATGTAATTTTCAAATTGAAATGTTCATGAACGTGCGAGACTTCCTTATAAAACAAAAGTTGTTCTTTAAGGAAAAAAGTTAATGATTACCATTCGAAAAGTACTGAAGAACTGCTGTATACGCTCGTGTACGATTGCCCCTCCACTACTTGCATGTGGTAAGAGTTTACAGTTATATAACACCTTCCCTAAAATGGGAAGGAGTGTAAAGTTGAAGACCCTGCAGCTGACGGAAGTCGAAGTCAGAGGTGAACCCGGGAGTGATGACAGAAGTGATGGCAAAAGTGGATACAAATGGCAAGTCGGGAGGAAAACCGAGGCGGAGGCAAAGGCGAAAACGGAACAGACGGCAGAGGAGACAAAGACGGAGGCAAAGGCGAAAATGGAATAGATGACAGAGGCGGAGGCGGAGGTGGAGGCGGAGGTGGAAGTGGAGGTGGAGGTGGAGATGGAGATGGAGACAGAAGCGGAGGCGGAGGTAAAATCGGACGCGGTGGCTGGTCCTAGTGCCTCGCCACTCGGGGCCCCTCCTCCCTCTTTGGGCTCCGGTCGCGGGTTACGGGTCGCGGGTCGCGCGGCCCGCCGGCCGGCCGGCCGGCCGGGTGGGCGGGTTTATTTATCGCCCCGTCCACCTCCTGCCCTCCCCATCCCTCTTTCCTCTGCGACGGGGGTGGGAGGGGCGGGAAGCGGCTATTAGACCGGGTTATGCCGCACCGCGTGACTCTGAAGTGACCCTCGTCCCACAGCTGTTGCTCCAGGCGGCGGGGAGAGAGAACCGCGCGAAATGGGCTTGTGCGCCTGCGCTGCTAAGACCGAATGGCCATCCGGAAGACGCCAGTGAAGTGTTACAGAAATCATGTCACGAAACGTTGTTCAGTAATTTTAATACTTTCAGAATTATTGAAATGTAAATTACGTTTAAATTAGGAATGAATTTCTACACACACACACACACACACACACACACACACACACACAAAATTCTATAAAGAATGTCGCTTGATTTCTTGTGTAAAAATTTTACATTCCTGGAAATGAAGATAATTTGTGCTTCTGCCTGCGTTTATTCCGGAACTTCTAACCAATAACTAATGCTTCATAAGAGAAAGTAAAGTCTCTTCAATATTAAGTGAATTGTTTCTCATTAAATACAATTTTTACTCCCTTATATGTACGTATATACTCATATACTACTATATGAGACACACACACACACACACACACACACACACACACACACACATATATATATATATATATATATATATATATATATATATATATATATATTGTAGAGAAAGTTATGAAATGCTGCGGCAAACACGGCATTTCAACAGAAAAACTCGGATTGCGGGACTCTGAAACAGAAAAAGTTAATAAGCATGTTCTAAAATGTAAAAAATTATGTACTTAGATTACAGAAATTGGGGGACAATGAGCGGTTTTTTTTCAAAACGTCAGTACGTCTGTCTGGTATATATGAACACCACTAGCGCCTAACAAAACGTAGAATATTTTTTCAAACTGAATAAACCCTTGACTATTGCGTCTCAATGGAAGCTTTGTTTTTAAAGAAAACATTCATTAATTTTTTGGAGTACTTTATAAAAAACCCTTGCGAAATTTTTACATTTTCTCAAAACTGGCTCCAAATTTTTTCTTTAAATTTCTTGTACGAACAGAGTGAAATACATGTAGAAAAGTGGCATAGGTCCGACTTTAACTATTAACTCTGAAGTTTTGAAATTTGAAAAAGATTTTCGGCGTCTTCCTGCAACGAAAAACTGAAGGTATAGATTTTTCCTTTCAGTAAAATTTTTCCGCATAATTGGTTGTTTCATTAAAAACAAAAACATTTTTTGAACATTTTAGTAGTTTTCGTTCAATATTGCCTGCAATATGGGCATTATTAAAATATACCAAAAACAAAAATTTCTTACAAACGGCTCCACATTTTCCCTTGAAACTTTCAGCAAGGATAGTGCTCTATAAGATGTCTAACGCAATATTGCTCTATTCTTTTGTTTTTACGAAAACTACATTTTTCAAACTTGTATCTCACATTGTTAATTTTTACTTTAGCAGTGGTTTGTTCAAACTATTGTACTGATGAGTACATGTGGTTTAAATTACGTCTAATAAACATTCTTGAAAACTCTTAAGTTTTCTGTGAAATTGAGCATAAAATTCCGCATTTCAAGCGCCTTTTCCTAAAAAACGGCCCCAATTTTTTTCTTCCATCGCTCCGTACGGATAGTGCTAATTGCACTGTTTAAGACTACGTAAAAGCCTTTTTGCTGTATTTTTTTCCAAATATTACGAAAATATGTTCTTTCTTTAAACATCTCTCATGCCGTTAATACGTACATTTCCAGCGATTTGTATACATTATTGCATTTGTGAGTGGAAGTATTTCAAATGACTTCTAGTAACGTATTTCGAAAACTCAAACGATTTCTGTGAAAAAGAGCTTCTAATTTCGCATTTACAGTAGCGCTTATAAGACATTTTCTAAAAAACGGTCACAAAGTTTTTCAACGAAAATCTCCTTATAGGATGAATTTTTACTCTCCTATAATATTTTTAAAATAATATTTCAGTTCCACTATTGGGAAACCGAAAAACAGAGAGAAAAAATTAACTCTGGGGTCAATAGATGGCAGTCGGCAAGAGTATATGGGAAGCCCGAAAAGCTAGCCCAGACTAAAGATATTAGAAAACTAAATGGTACGAGATAGTCTGTGCCATTAAGTAGCACTACTAGATTATATTATTTTATTGGATATGTAATTGATTTGGGGGATATAAATTATGCAATTATGGAATATTAAATGCAATTATATTTGCATAATTTATAACACAGAATTTACACTCAACACAATGAAACCATATTATGACATGTTTTATCACAATATTATCACATGATTTTAATGGCATACTATAAACGTTAATAATTATTATACTTGGTGACTACTATTGAAATACTAGGTACAGATAGCGACTTTCTGTCTTCTCCTCAGTAAATAATACATAGTTATAAACAAGATGAAGCGCCTACCACTTATTGGGATACACTATATGAATGATGTTAGTGAACGCCACGCATGGAATTTATTTGCGCAGTAAAGGTAAACGGTTAAGTATGAACCTGGCTCAAATAACTACATGTAGGCAAGGGCATAAATCTAAATTATGGGAAGACAATGTGCGTTTCTCAGTCTTGAACTAATTCATGAAATTACGTCTGTGGCGCGACTATTCATTGCATACCTGCAAAAAGAAAGACTCGAGGATGGCCGCAAACGCATTATATTATTAAAGCAAACGAGAAAAATAGAGAGATTTGGAATGCAGTATTGGACAAATGTAATTGATGAAATGTAGAGGTAAAACAGTGACAATCAGATCAAAGCCATGCTTATAAGTGGATTTTACTCTACTCTTACAAGAAATTTAAAGAAAAAATTTGGAGCAATTTTTGAGAATTTTTTAAAATGTTCCAGGCGCCTCATTTAAGTACCCCAAAAATTAATTAATTATTTTCAAAATCTCAGAAATTTCTGTGAGACCAGATCAATCACTTTGAAAAAAATTCTACGTATAGTTTAAATGCTAATGTTTACAGACGACAGACGGACGTAAAAAAATTAATAAAAAACAATTAAAAAGCTATGTTTTGTATCAGGGGACCTCAAAATGGGTATTTACCTTAAAATATCGAAATTGATTTTCCGCAGCATTACATAACTTTCTCTATACTATGTACATTACTCAAAAAACATAAATTAAAAAATGTCATTAAAAAGATAGAAAATTCAATCCAAACAAAGTGAATTAGAAAAAACAGTATATGTAATGGTTTTGTAAAATATTAAATATTTGTTCTAAGTTTTCAAGAAAAGAACGACGTCTGTAGTGGTGATTTGGCATTGTGTAGTACACCATCCGTTCTTGGCATGTTCGCGGTATTTTCAAGGCTTTTTATTGCGCTGTATCAATGCTTGTTAAACTCTTCACTGCATGAAATGTGTACAATGTGTCCATGAATTTTATTGATATTTAGGGGGAACGAATAGCGATAAAGATAATTTGGTCGTAAACGACTCGGCATCTGCAGTCAGATTAACCTTTTTATGTCTAAGGTCACTTTAAGATGAGGAGTGGAAGATAGTGTTAGTTACTCTCTTTCATGTGTACCGTTGAAAGAACATCCATATCCCAGTCGTGAGCATGATTTATAGCAAGAGATAAGTTACCACATGACCGCTCTTATTTTTAAACGGATAATAATTAAAACCAATTGGAGATCTGAAAATGTAACAAATCAGAGAAAACAAGGTTTTGTAGCTCCTAGTTCCAACTTTCTTGTCACTCAGCTGTAAGGAACATATTACGATCTTCACTTCATGTTGAAAATGGGTTTCTAATCTTCTGATACGACGGGTGGTAATCTTCCTGAGGTTCCAATTAACAAGGAAGGTCTACTCCGAGTGCTCACAATCGGCTTAATGCAGCGAACGTCGTGTACACGGTTCCGCTCTCACAAGAAGAGATGTGGACAGTGAACTGTCAGGTGGCATCCTGCCTCACTGCACTCTTGCAGGCAGATGTTGGAGAGGAGAGGAGAGGAGAGGAGCGGAGCGGAGCATCGGCTGGGGGACCTGACGCAGGCGCGCGCCAGGAAATTCTGTGTAGAAAGAGTACAATGTACTGCATCCAAAAAATCTAAAAGTGCTCACCAGCCATTTAGGAACTAAAATATCACCACTCGGGTCTTGATATTTTATTTCCCATTATGAGAAGAACAAAATATTTGTTTTCTATAATTGTACAAAAAAGATGGATTCTGCGTATTGCTATCCGCAAATGATCATTTTTTTAATATCCTTTAAAAAAAGACGGTTCCAAGACAGCTGTGTTATTCCGTGAAAAAAAAGTATTTCACACGCGGAAACAACGAAGAAACAAACTATATGAACTGTATATAACAAACCTAGCATTTACTATATTAATTTATTGCAGCTAGAAATTTTATTTGTAGTAGAAATGTTAACTATAATTATAAAATATTTAAGAAACTTCGTGTAGTGAAAGATAACTTTTCCACCTGTAGAACGTCCACGTGGCAGGAATTTTTCATGATAATCTGTCATAAGAAGATTACTTAACGTCTTCTTGGAAGAAAATTCTAATAACCCTGAATTATATTTTTAAGCACCCAGAACTTGTCTCTTGAAGCTGTGATAATGGATTGTGTGTTCTTTTTGTACAATTGTAGGTAGCCGACCAGGAAATCAGTTATTCCATTACCTCAGCTAGCAATTCAGAAACGAAATCCAATTCAATTACGACTCGAATTCTCAGAAGAACATTTTAGTTTAATGGATATTTCCATCAACTAGACTTTCCATTTGAGGACGTAATAACCCCTTCGTCTCAGCTTCGATTTGACAATTACACTGCTCCGCCAAAATGACAACTTTTACCACAGGATAGAGAGCATATCTGAAGTGTTGAGACACGCAGTCATTTTCAGCACGAAGGAAAAAAAGTGGCCAAAGACAAGAACCCGCGACTAAGGGTTTCTTGCCACCAGCCGTCACCAGGAAACGGAGTGCGAGGAAAAAGGTCGAAAGGAAATAAGGAATTATGGACGAGATAATGAAGCAATTAAAAAAAATGCGCCGACAGGATAGAAACTGGACTGGAAATTAGATACAAGGAACTTTAATTAGTACTCGGGTTAATCTACGTGCTCGCGACGAAGATGCTGGAAAGACTCGCCCATAAATCGAACGTCTAATTAATGCAGAGTTGTTTTGGAGGGAGGGATTCCTTTCCCGAGCAATACAAGTCAGGAACGATGAAGTAGAGGGGAAGGTTGTGGGGAAGTAGGATTGGCAAAACCGTTGTTTTGCTAGAAAGGGAATGAGGTGTCTGAAAAGAGGGAGTTGCAATGTGATGGAGTGGCTGGAAAGCAGGATTGCAGCCCGATTGGAGGTCAGGAAAGGGAATGGGCTGGTAAAGTAGCTGGAAAGAGGGAAATGACAGTCAGTTGGTGTGAATAGAAGGGGACTGGCAATGACTATATATATATTAGGGCAGTGAAGTGAAGAGGGCTATGAAAAAGAGAAAAGCAATAAGTGTAATGACGTGAAAGGCGGAATGGAAATGTGCTGGGGTATGTACATAGAAAGGGGAATTGCAATGAGCTAATGAGGATTGAAAGAGGAATGGCTATGTGGTGGTGGTGAAACTGGAAAGAATGCACCGGGAGGAGGGGAATCGGCGTGGTTCGGAAGGGATAGCGATGCAGAGGGGAAAGTACAAGGGTGGGGAATGAAAGGTATAGACACGTTGTAGCAAGGATTAGGAGTCGTAGACGGTGATATAGTCAATTTGGTAGTATCGGACGGTTAAATTACGAGAACATCGACAAGATTATACTTCAGTAAGTGTTGAAGGAGATGTGACGGAAGGAACTGGAATATTGATCTGAATGTGGTTAAAGGGAATGAATACATTTCTGTAATTGAGAAAGGAAAGGACATGATTAGAACAACATCAGCAACCCATTTCCTAGTTATTGTGGACGTATCAATGTCCTTTGTAATGGCTTAACGACCTTCAACCTAGCTACATTTGTATAATCGTGATTAATCTTTGTCATAAATAACTTTCAAAATAAAAATGCCTACGGCCGCTCTTCGCAAAAGAAAAATAGTAACAAAGAAGCAAAGGTGACAAGAAGAAAAAGGTAAAGGGCAGAGAAGAAAAGACGTAAGACCAGAGAGTAAGAAGAGAAAATAAAGAATAAGTGGTGGAAAAAGTCAAGAAAATGGGAAAAGGAACATGAAAGACACAAGTATATAAGAAAAGATTCGAACAAGAAAAGAAAATAACAGAATAATAAAAGAACAATAAAACAGAAGGAGAACGTGGAGGAGGAAATAAGAGGAGAATTGCAAAATCTCCGACCAATTTCCGACCTGTTTTCCGCCAATTTCCCTCGGCCGGTGAACCACCGCGATAGCCCATCTCTGCGTATTTTGCTCCGCATTGAGGCAGTCTATGCGCTGCGTTGGGGCGTAGGTGGCGTGGCGTGTCGTGGCCGGAGCGGGGCGGGGCTATGGGGGGACGGAGCGTTGAGGGGCCGGGGGGGGGGGCTAGACCGCTGGCGAGCGGGCAGAACGGGCGGGGCAGGGTGCGGCCGGGCAAGGCGTGGCGGGCAGTGTGGGGCAGAGTGACGTAGGGTGGGTAGGTGGGAGGGGGCGGGGGGGGGGGGGGGATTGCATGGGAGGCGAGGCGGGGACACGGCGTTTCAGGGCGTTTCTCGTCGAAGGCGAAGCGGTGACAGCGGAGGAGAAGCAGGAGGAGAGCGAGGAGAAGCGGAGGGAGAAGCGGAGGGAGAAGCGGAGGGAGAAGCGGAGGGAGAAGCGGAGGGAGAAGCCGAGGCGCTGCCCGCAAGGTGAATGGGAGTGATTGAAGAAATGCCGCGCCATTATGCCGATGGGCGCCCGTCGCTTATCTGATCTGTTGTACATTGGTCTGAAGGATAAGTATGTGTGGCAGAGGAATCAATTTCATGACATTGAAACCTCGGCGCATTGCCTGCATACATGATGTGTACATAGTAAACACTACTACATTGAAGCGTAGTATCCTACAGAAGACGGGACCAATCGGATTATTTTACCCAAATCACTTAGTATGCATACGCGTATTTCAAGCAGCACTCATATATCTGCAGTACCGTAAAAAAATGTAAATAATTTTTACGTTCTCGTATACGTACGTATATTCCGAGGAATTTTCGTAGTATAGAGAAAGTTATATAATGCTATAGAAAATTGATTTCTACAATTCAAAGTACATGCACGTTTTGGGGTCCCCTGATATCGAAAAAGTATTGTTTTTTCTTCAAAACGTCTGTCCGTCCGTCCGCCCGTCCGTTCGTCTGTTTGTGAACAACTTTAGCGCCTAAACTATGCGTACGAGTTATTTCCAAACTGAATAAACCCCTTCGATTTGACCTTACTCAACGTTCTGTGAATTTCAAAAACATTCATTAATTTTTGGGAGTACTTAACATGACGCTCTTGAACATTTTCAGAATTTTCTCAGAAATTGCTTCAAACTTTTTCTTTAAATTTCTTGTAAGACTGGAGTAAAATACACTTATAAAGGCAGCAAATGTTCGATTTCAACTGTTAATAGTGTATTATAGAAAATTGAAAAAGTTTGAATACTTCGGCGACTACACAACTGGAGGTAGAGATTTTCCCTTCAAGTAAAATTTGTTCTCTTTAATTAATTATTTCATTACGTTCATTTATATTTTGAAAAAAAAAATGTTCCCGTAGTTTTTGCGTGCAATGTGCAAAATTGCGTGCAATGTGTACAATATTAGAAAATACCAGAAACCCGAATTTCTCAAAAACGGCTTCAATTATTTTTTCCTTTTGACCTTTTAATGGGGACAGTGCTAAATGTACGGCATACGATTACATAAACGTCGTTTTGCTGCATTATTTTATTATTTTTTTGTTCAAGAATTACACAAATATAATTTTTTGACTTGTATCTCACGTCGTTAATATTTACATTAGCGGTTATTAGATTACTGCAATTATGACCACATAAGCTGCAAATGAGTCTTATAAAAGTTCTTGAAAACTCAAAACGTTTTCTGTGAAAATTAGCTCCAAATTACGCATTTTCAAAAACACTAAACGCGACATTCTTAAAAGCAGCTCCGAAATTTTCTTTAGATTTTTCCAACGGATAGTGCAAAATGCACTGTTTAAGATGACACTAAAATCTATTTTATTTGTATTCTTTTTTTCAAAAATTACACAAATATATTTGTTTTTAAATATCTCTCGTGTCTTTAATATACACATTTCGAGCGATTTCTATACATTACTGCATTTGTGAGTGGAAGGGTTTCAAATGACTTTCAATAAAGTTTTTGGAAAACTCAAAGATTTCTGTGAAAAAGAGCTACAAATTTCGCATTTCCAGTAATGCATAAACGCCATTTTCTAAAAAACGACTGCAATTTTTTTGAAGGAAAATTTCCTTTTTGAACAAAATCTTACTCTTTTACAATATTCTTAAAGTATTATTTCGGTTCTATCGTTATGAAAGCGAATAACTGAGAAAACGTTTTTAAATGTACTTTGGGCGGCGACAGGTGGTAGCTGGCAATAGAATGTGGGAAGTCCGGATAGGTAGCTATAACAAAGAAATTAGAAAACTAATTAGTACGAGAAAGTCTGTGCCATTCACATTTTACTCTAGTCTTTCGCTTTTTTAAAAAAATTACAAAAAAAATTTTTTTTGACGCATCACCCATGTTGTTAATATTTAAACCAGCTACGATTTGACTACATTAATTTTATATTTATGAACACATTTGCTTCAAATGATGTCTGAAAACATTTCTGAAAACCCAAAAGTTTTCTATAAAAAGGGCTAAAATTCCCGCATTTTCAGAATCGTTAAATCTTCCCGAAAACCGCTAAAATTTTTTTCTTTAAAAGTTTTGAAAGTATAGTGCTAATTGGACTAAACAACAGGACAAATGTCCCACTCCAATGTTGTTGTTTTTTTCAAAAAATACAGAAGTTTTTAAATGTCTTTCATGCCGTTAGTATTTGCATTACCAACAATTTGCAATAAATTATTGCATTTTTGACTTTAAAGTATTTCTTACAATGTTTCTCGAAAATTTGAAACGTTTTGGTGAACATGAGATTGAAATAGCGCGTTTTCCGAAGCGTTCAATCGCCATTTTCTCTATAACGGGCCCAAATTTTTTCACAAAAATTCCCATATAGGAGGAGGTTTTACTCTTCTATATTGTTCTTAAAATCAAGTTCAGTTCTACTATTGAGGGACCGAACAAATGAGAAAATGTGAATGTGAAAGGGTGTACTTTGGGTGGCAATAGATATCAGCAGGAAAGAGGGATGGGCAAAACAGAAAAGCTAGACCAGACCAAAGGAACTACTAGGAGTAACCAGTACGAGGAAGTCTGTGTCTCTGTTGTACCATCAGTTTGTTATTTTGGCAAGTCTTTAATCAAACAAAATATCGTTAACCACGTTAAGACTCGTAACACATCGGTTTCAATAAATCGATATTAAATACACCGACGCTCCCCCAAAAGCATCGACGTTTTGAAAGCATCGCCATCGCTGCCTCATCCTCCGTGCAGCGGTGGCGCGAGTGGCTGCTCGGGCTATTGTTGCGCCCGCGACGGACATCGGCGTCGCCGCCGCCGCCGCCTCTCGATTCGTCGCGGGCACGCGCGTCCCGACGTCGACCGCAGCGCCGGCACAGTGGGCCGGCCGCGCCGACCGCGCGGGGAAACTGCTGCTGACGAGTGCGAAAGCGCCGCCTTCCGCCTCTCACCTGCTCGCCCTTCGCCAGAGCCGCGCTGGTATGTGTATAGTTTCCAGTCAGACTGCCCACTCACCCCCTCGCACCCCTACAATGAATCTAGAGTAGAATCACCGCCGCTGACGCAGAGATGGACTGGCCCGGCGGTATATAAACGGCGCATTCGGTGGTCACCCGTTTTCCGCCCTTCGTAAGCGAGGAAGTGTTTGTCAGCGTCCCGCTCTACGGTTGCCCTCGGGTTGACCAAAGCGGCAACCGCAAGCGATCCATCCCCAGCCACTCTGCTTTCGTCGCCGCCGTAGATGACCCACCATCCTCATGGCGACGACCGACCGAGTGCTGAGCTACGTAGCCGTTGTGGGGATGTAATGGGGCAGTGAAGAAACTACTTATCGTAACAAACCCGGAATTCATCTCTCTCCCGTTGCATTATTCTTTCCTTTATGCCTTCGTGACATGAACATCTCACACCTTATGAGTCAAATAAGAGCGAATATTGTGCTACGCCAATTATGTGAGTGCCTTCCGGCGAGTGAAAGCATCGTCCATATGATACTACTCGTCTCGAGTATCGTCTGACGTCATCATTCAAGGAATGTAACGACGTTTGTGTATGATCGTGTTTTCGAGAATGCATTTTAATGTGTTTTTTAATCTAGAAAGATTCAACTCAAAAGTATTTTCAAAACTAATTCAGTACTCCTTGCGACCTAATCCGTGTGAAACACACGGATTTCTTACGACGAAACAACCTGGAATTCAGCTTGAACTATCTCGGCCAATCTCTGAAATGCAACTCCCACGAAACATTTAAATCCGATAGATAGAGCAGATGGTGTGTAATGGTATATAAGTGGAAAACAATTGAAAAATCGGAATGTAATACCAGATTCCTACAACACTTATTAAATCACATTCTCCAAGACTGCAGAATTGGGAAATTTGGCGGACGCAGGAATGGTATTATAAAAAATTCACCTCATGCAATTCTATGTATGTTTTCTGTACACATCGACTCTTGTACTAAGTTGTAAATGTACACTTGATGAAGACAATGTGCCATGTATATTGTTCTTAAACTTCTGTTCTTTTTATTGCAGAATATTTCAACTGCTATAAAATTTCTGTAGATAGTCAATGACTAAATAATTCATTATAGTGAGTGCAAGCATCGACCAAAGGATGTAATCGATTGCGATCATAGTTCTAACGTGAGTATCATCAGCACAAATAACACGAGAAAATAGTGTTGTCTTATGTTAACGTGAGACACTCAATCAGTGCGAGAGTGCGGTGACCTGCTAAAATAAATCAATACGCGAGGTATGTTGCGAAACAAAAATTCTCAGCCAAAGTTGTCTCTATCCAGATAACCAACCTATTGAGAACAAGACACTAAAACAGGCACAAAATTATGTTTCCCTCCCACTTCATTAATTACTAAGGTATTCGAAATCGCATTACCATTAAGAGTCTTTACTCACAAAGGTTAATTTTATTAAGTACTTTCTCCGCTATGAGATAGTTACTGTCGACGTCCTCCAAAGTACCACTACCATTCTTCTGAGTTCCTCGGTTATTGTGTTCGTTTGGAACCGCTGACTTGAGGCGGAATATCTATGGGAGGCTCGAAAACGTATCACAGTCTCTGCTTGCTCTTAATATTCTATTGATTAATTGATTGATTAGTGTTTCTGACCACGTCGATGGCTAAGGTAATTAGTCCCGTAAGTGTAATACGGGTTTTTGTATTTCGTACCCGATACCTCCTCCCAGCGGGCACCGCCCCAGCCGGAACAAGCTTGATTTCTCGATTATTCTCCTGGCATTTGTGGTAGTGTAGTGGATGCAATTGTGTGTTCAAATACGAGGTGAAGATAATGCAAGGCAAGGGATGGAACGATCGCGCGCGCTCTGTGGGCCGTTTGTTAGGGTACTGCTCCGGCATTCGCTTAGTTTTGATCGCACAAACCACGGAAAACTAACGATCAAATCAACCTACCGCTAGTTCTGCTCCAGACACCGTCCGAATTCGACCTAGCTGACAAGTTAGTGTCCAAAATCGAGCCACCACCGACTCCTGGACAGAGGGACTGCAGCGACATCAATTGATGCCTTGAACCACCTCAGCTGCTCTCTAAACAGCTGCTTCAAAAGAGCGCCAACTAGATGCTGCCTCCTCTGACGCTGTACTTTTCCCCCGCAGGGAAGGTATGGCCCACAGTGCGCCCGCGGCGGCGCGGCGTCTCGGCGCGTCGGGCGGCGTGTAATTGGCTGCGGCGGCGGCGCGGAGGCCGTCCGACGATGCGGGACGGCGACGAAGGACGAGCTGTGCGGAGGCCGATGGCTATGGCTATGGCGGAGGTGGGTGTGTGTCGACGTAGTTAGTGGTAAATAAGTTGCGCGTGGTTATATTGGTTTGTAATGGTTGTGGTCGTGGTAGAAGAGTCAGTAACGCGTCAGAAAAAAGTGTGGAGGAGCCGTGTTGGTTTAGAGCCTTTGGCAAACGGTGGTGCAGCCGTTGATGCATTGTATTCTGTTCGTAGTTGGTGGTAAATGATGTCATTAATTGTACGGATTGTCCAGTCGTTAGCAGTAGGTGTGTTTTGGGCTGAGGTTGGCAATGGCTGTAGCAATTGTGGCTTTGGGCCCGGGGGTGTGGTGGGGGGTGGCGGGGGAGTGTGGGTTGCGTTGTGGCGGAGGGATGAAGGAGGGGCTGTCCGACGTGGCTGTCTTTTTTAAGAGAGGACCATTGTGGGCTCGAGGGCGCCGGATACGCCGGAGTCCGATTCGGGTTGGATTCGGCAGGCGATCGTGGTGGTTGTGATTACTCAGGGTTGTGTTGGCAGTTGTTGGTCGAAAGTGCTGTATATTCGGTGGACTGTGGCAAAGCAGCGGTGGCCGGCGAACAGCTATAGTTAGTTTGGCGTGCCAGTATTGGCGGCAGTTTTTTATCATGGCTGTGCCTTGAATGCGTGGTCGTAGTAGCGTTGGCGGTCGTAGCCGGCGTTTGGCGTCGTAGCGGGGCGTTGGCGTTGTACGTGGCGTTGGAGGTCGGAAACTGCGTTGGCGTCGTAGCGGCGTTTTGGGGTCGTAGCGGCGTAGGCGGTGTAGCGGCGGTGGCGTCGTAGTTGCGTAGGCAGTCGTAGTGCTGCAGTGGGTGTGGTGGCGGCGCCATTGGCTGTCTCCTCGGCCCACGCAGAGGCAGTGGCGGCTGCGCGGCGAGGCGCCTCAGTTATGTCACAGCTATTCCGGCGACAGCCTTGGCCCACGGCGCTCGCACGGGCGCTCACGACCACTCTGTGGGCGCTCGACAGGCCGGCGGTTCATCACTCACGGCTCCGCATGGGACAGCGTTCCGACCAACGCACCGAGGAGACTCGGAACAAGCCATTCGCTTCTGGAAACTCGCAAAGCGGGAATTAACTGGGTGTATTTCGTAAGTTTCTATGGTTTTTTGCACGTTTGGAAGCGTGGAGAAGTTTGAGCAGATTCTTTTTTAACTAGTGGAGATACATCAGCACACAGTTTCTTGCGTTATTGGAAACAGCTACGTAATATTGAAATATTGCAATTTCTGCGCTTTTACCAATGAAACATACAGAAATAAATTTGGCTATTACATCCGAAGCAAATTATACAGAAGACAGCGACGCATTGTTGACAGCGCAGCGTTGTCAAAACCATGTGTAATTCGTTTGGCATATTAAGATTTCATCTTGTCTAGTCAGAGTACATCCTACACAGTTGATAAATAACTCTAATAAAATAATAAACTAATTAAATTAGTAATGTTCTACAATTTGTAAAAGTAAGTTAATTTATTACCGCCTTATTATATATGGACACCGCCTCAAACGAAGAGCATGAAATCAAAAATTTTAGTTTATAGTATCATGACTTAGTAATGTTTTTTTCGTATATTTTCAGAAACTAGTGTCTGTTGCCGAACTTCTTTAATATAATAATCATTTAAAATAGTAAAATGAACTCCCTAATGTTCTACAGCCTACAAGCAGGAACGTTTTTTTCCTAGGGCTTTTACCCACCAACTGCCGGTTACACTTTACGTCCTAATAGGACGCATATTGGACCATACAGAAGACACAAGGACATTTGCAATCTCCTCTGATCTGGGGTCAGCAGAACGCGAGGTCCTCCGCGACAACATATGCTTGAGAGACAAGGGGCAAACCATGCCCACGACCCTTCACACGAAGAGCCCCCGACCCTTCTCACCGAAGATCTCAGTCACAGACGGACGATAGACGTTTTGCCGTTAATCGAATTTTCGATATCAAGGTCCCACAAAACGTGTATTCTTGCTACACAAAATGTTAGAGGAATTTTTTATTATGTATTTAGCAACTGGATTTATACTTGTTTTCGTTATCATGGCCCGACAATAAGAGTTTTGTGTCGAAAGTTCGCCGTTTTCCAGGGCACGATTTCAATACTTTCTCTTCTTACGAGAGTAAGCCGAGTAAGCGAGAAAGTAAAAAGACAACAACTTCATCTTAGAAGGTTGGCTGGTACCTTTTGTGCTGTTGGCGTGCTGGAATATGGGAAAAATTATGAAGCAGTTACTTTGATAATAACCACTCCATGTATTCATTTATGAAGAACATGTTGCTTAAGAATACGTATGTAGTGACAATAAGCCGGAATTTTGCGTGCCTTTATAAGAGGGATGTGTTGGAAAACTTTCACACCCTCCATCTTGGAAAATGACAAAGATGTTTGAAGTATTAGAGCGTCAAAGGTCTTAGCATTAACACGAAATAAAAAAAAAAAAGGTTTTGAAAAATGTTACTCAATTACGGAGATACAAACGACAATTCCTACCCGCAATTTTATGAAACGGACAAAGCATGAAAATAAGATAGTTTAGGAGAAAACATGAGGTAAGACATCAATAACAATGAGGGAACAGAACCCCTTAATGAAAGGTCACATGAACGCACGCAAGGCGCGCGTTGAGCCAAAGCATGTTCCATTAGTTTTATTGCAGACGAGCAAGAGGAATACAATTTTTTTAGTTGTGAAATTCATATCCGACAAATTACTGATGAAGAAGCCATGACGGAAAGATATTGGGAAAACAACATCTCTCCTTCATACTTTTCAATATTGATATTGAAAAGGACAACACAAAAAGCGGAATAAAAACTGATGAAAAAGCAGCAGCAGCAGCAGCAGAAGAAGAAGAATAAGAAGAAGGAAGAGGGTAAAATGAAGTCTGAGAAGGAGAGGAAAAAGAAGTAAGAGGAGGAGGAGAAGGAGAAACTGAATTAGGAAAATTAAAACCCCTGAAGTTTTATTTTTGTTCGAAAAAAGATTACATGCGTTTAGCCTCTAGGAGCAAATTAACACTCGTGACATGTGCTAATCAGACAAACCGGCTTACCGCTCTCTTGAATTTGGGATGCAGGCGATCTCATACGCGAGAGTGCTAGGTGGGGGGAGAGGCAGGGGAGGGGTCAAATTATTGAGACACTAACAGCGGGATGTGGGACGCGTTGCCCAACAAGCTCGCACGATTAAGCGTCCTCGTGAGGCAGTTTCATTCACGGCGCCCCGCCCCTCCTGAAGTCGAGAAAAAACGCTCGGGGTGCTTGATGTGTAAGACGAAAAGCTAAACTATTGGGCAGATGATTGCGAGAAACGAAATGAGTTGATAGGTTACTATAAGTATGGCAAATTGCACAATCGCCTAACCTAAAAAAGTGATAAAAATTGGGCAGATGATTTCGAACAGAGGCAGATCTCAAGGATCTTGGGAGGCAGAATCTCTCCAAAGCTTATAAAAATAGAATATTATTGGGCACAAAAAGAGAAAAAATAAATGTAAATTAAAATTTGAAACCTAGACCACGGTCCATTCGTCCAGAATTCTTATCCCTTTTTTATAATACATATGTCGGGATAAAGTCATTAGCAAATTTTTACTGTGAAATATAACGGAATTTTGTAATCTCAAACAATGGAGGTTCAACTAAGAGCCATGGCACTTTTTTAGGCTGGGCGATTGTGCAATTTGCCGTACTTATAGTAACCTATGAACTCACTTCGTTTCTCGCAAGGTTAATTTTATTAAAAGAAATAGACTCTGTGAAATATTGAAAAAAAAAAGTGTATCAAATCGTACTGCCCACTAATATGGCGATAACGGTAAACAGTGTCAGAGAGGTCTGCCCAAGTGCCTTTCTTTCGCGTGGTCAACGCGCATCTAGTGACCCAATCTGTGACCCCAAAAAGACGCTTATGGAAAGCATTCGGAGGCCACAGCCCTTGTGTTAGATGAGGCCTACATGTCCATTTTGGGTAAATTAACTATAAATGGTATCAGTAATATTATATTATTTAACAAACCTGTCGATACGGAATTTTCATTTTAACGTGGAAATAGAAAATGAACGTTATTTCAGAAAGCAAATAGAGAAGATCAGAAAGGCAAAGGGAGTAGTATGTATATCTTTTCATGAGACATTAATTTACCGAAATTATGCATCATCCGAGTTATTTATTATTGCTGCAAATTATTTATGCAAAACTAGTTAAATATGCAATGGTACCATAGATGGAAATAATCAAGAATTAATCATGTAGATAATTCTACTTCTGAAAAGTTGACTTACAGTAATCAACTATGAATCATAACAGAAAGGCAACATATCAGCGATGCGAAACAAGCCAGTGCTTGGGAACTGGGTTATTAATTTCGTTTAATAACTATATTGACACTAAAGAAATGTGAGACATTGAACTGAAAATTTCATGGAAAAGAGCTATTAAAGTGGACAATATTTATTTAAGTGATGTTCCAAGATTCCTTTTGTGTTCAATGAAAATCAGAACACATAAAACGTCTCTACTTTTAATTGCCAATTTTCTAAACTTCTTTTTCTTCATTTTTTTGCTGAAGCAGTTCATGTTGTTATTAAACAACTATGTAAAAGCTCAGACTTGGAAAAGAAACAATGAAAATCCTTTAAGAGGGTAATGATGATACAGAAATTAATACTTGTTCGCTTTAAAAGTTGGCAATATTATTCTGACAATATTATTGTATAATGTACAGCTTCATTTGAGTAAGGCGATGGATAACTTATTGTAAACTGAGGTACAATGTTCTTGTTCTCTTATTACCTTATTATATTTTTATTATATTTGCGGTTTGTGTAAGCGTCAGAATAAAGCTTTCTACTCAATTCCCGAACGTCCAAAACACGGTCAGACCGTAGAAGCAAGGAAGTAAGCAACACAAGCTAACGCTGGCCGGTGTGGGATAAACGCCGCCACATAAATGGATAAAATCGTTTTCAATACTAACGGGACTAATGACCATAGCAGTTGCCGTACCCAGAAACATGAATCAAAACCGCAAATCCCCAAAGCATACACGAACACATCACATTAATCCTGAATTTGTCCACACAAACACCTGGAAAGACAAAACGATATTTTACGACTATTTTGAGGACACATGTTATGCAGTGTTGTGACCGGCAGCCATGAATCTGGCGCTTTTTAAAACGCCGTTTATCGTTTTCCGCGAGGGCACGTATGCGCCTGCCTACGCCCCGACCTCCGCACGGACCGACGACATTTATGCGCATAACCGCCTCCAGAATTTCGGGCTCTAAAAGTCGCCTGCTAACGGTGCGTGTCGTAAGTCAGGGCGCACGGAGCTTGTAAGCGAGTCTTCGCGATGACACTACGACGCGTCGGCCGACTGCAAAACTCGAGAGCAGGGTTAAATCGACGCATGCGCGCTGTTTCTAGGTTGTAAAACGTCGCTGAGTAGCTTCTTTCAAAGAGGTGGAAGTGAATGAGACTCACCCTTGCAGGTACTCGAGTGTTTTGGTGCATGTTTCACCAAACCTTGTTTTTATGTTCACCAAAGAGATCTTTTGGACAACTAACGATCATTTTCCTCTCCTCCTCAAGGCGCTAACAGCCTAATTCGAGTCTGCGGTGGACAAAACTTGTAGTACTATCGGGAGATGCGTGATCTACATATGTGTGAGCCTAAGGACGGAAGTGGAGGCATGGGCGGGAAAGAGCGGTCGCGTGTGGTCCCCGGCCTGGTATTTCAAGTTCAGCTCAAAAGTAAGCAGGGAATTCATCAAGACAACCACACAAATCACCAAAAAAGTAGCACATCTCTCGAATTCTAATAAAGAAGTAGACATTGTCCAACAGGACTTTTCTGTCGCCGGGATTCAAACTTATGATTTTTCAGGCTTCGCAACTTCGTATGTTTGACTCGTAACATATACGAAAGCAGGATTGCCCAAATCCAGAAATTCGGACCAGGGTGTCCGCGGTGTCTCTCTGCAGTTACCCGCGGGTCACTCGCCTTTTGCCGTGCTAGAACAATCGCGCCCGAGCGCCTCCCCTTTCGTCAAGCAGACTCGACAAGCAGCGGACCACTCTCTTTGCCAGCAGATCAGCTCTGAGCCAAGGCGCGCCGTGTGGGTCATCCTACCGCACCTTGTAGTATTGAAGACATAGATGTGAATGAGACTGACTTACCCAGTACATAGTCAATAAGCAGCTGGGTATCAACCTACAAAGCAATATAAGATGTGACTGTTGTATTCCTTTGTGAAAAGTTATCACAATTTGATGAGCAGGAAATGTGTCGACAAACTGCACCAGCATTATCAGATGTTGATGTGTGTTGTATCGTGTACAATTATTATATTTTTAACTATATTATTATTATTATTATTATTATTTATTATTATTATTATTATTAGCAGAACCCAGCAGACTCTACCCTACTGTTCCTCTTTTTCCGCTCATGCTCACTCCCTCACTTTCACTCCCTCTCTCTTTCTCTCTTCCTCTCTTTTATCCCCTCTCATCTTTGTCACTTTTCCCCTCTCTCTTTTCTCTCCCCCACTATCTGTTTCCCTCTCTCTCCATCCTGCGGTGCTGACTCTGGCCTCCTCGACCTCGCCCTACGTCATACGCAACGCCCAGCAACAATGAAGCCCAGGTGGATTTGGAATTGCACTTAACTGAAGCGCCAGCTTATGCTGCAGCAACATCTAGTGGAGTTACAACAAAATTAACTGCATAAAAACTTTCTCCGAGATTAAACACGTAGATGTGTTCACTTTTGTGGAAATTGGTCAAACGGAAAGACGTTTATCGATCTGGAACTTACCAATATCCATTTTTATAAATTAAGATTTGATATATTAGTACATTAACATCAGAAGCTTAGTAGCTATTAATAGCTTAGTAGAGGTCGCAGTAACTTGCTGAATTACGCAGCACAAGACAGATTTATGGAACGATACGTGAAATTAGTTCTCATGCCATGTTAGTGGACATGAAAGGACAAAGAAACAGAAATAATGAGATATTGACGTTATGAAAATTTAGCGTATTTCAGCAGCACACCTTACACTCACCATTGGGAACTGCTTACATTTAGGGTAGACTTGTAATGAAAACGATGCGCAACAACCATCTAACCCTACAAACGATATTGGCCACCTGGTTGTGTCTGAAGGGGCTCGCGTTTTAAGATTGGCCGAATAAAAATTCCATGTTATTCGCATGAAAATTCTATGTTAAAGGCACAGATAATCCCCAGAGAATTGAAGCTCATTTTACTCGAGATTGAGCTCGTGACCTCAGAAACTGAGAATAGTTTACGGCTTCTTTAGATCACCAAAGCCGGCAATAAGAACAAGCAAAACCATTATTTTACTTCACGCCCACGCACAGACGCACCTCGAAAGAAGTGTGAAAACCGGAATCAACAGCCGAACACAATACGCACTAGATGTGAGCACACACACACAACCACCGGCTCCGGACAAACACGGGCGGCCGCGCCCTGGCTTATCGGCGCCGGGATTGTTTGGATTTGGAGGCCGCGCCTCTGTCAAACAATGGCGCGCACGCAGTCGGCGCGGGCAGAAGGGGGCGTGGCGGTGACGGAAGCGTGGGGGCGACGGCGAGAGCCCAAAGCCCATTGATGCCGCCGAACATCAGAGAGCTGCGAATGACCCGAAGATTAGGATTTTCCAATGTGCTTAAGAGAGTGGTGAAGCGGTTAGTTAGTTCGCCGGGTGACTTTTGAAATTAGCCAACACGAGGTGGCATGTGGGCTGTGGGCATTACCTTATGTGGGGAGGAACAGCAGATATGTGGAAAACAGAGATCAGGCGACTGGTGGGTTTGTCATGTAAGTGTCCAAATGTGTAGTTTGTAATTCCACTAAAATTTCGCAGTTTTTTTTAAAAATTTCTATATACACGATATCGCCTAAACTAACCTCATTCCGTTGCCGCAAGTTGAGGCTTTGTTATGTATTTCCGAAATCGCCGTCCATTAGCCATTGGACGGTTTCTGGTACCAAAATTACCCGGAGAAGTCCGAAGTGATCCATTTATCGCCAGTCTTCGCGCTACATATCCACATTGACTGGCTAATGTGTGATTTAATCGGGCTTTATCCGTATTTAACTCTTAACATTAGCCATATTTCGAGCCATATGAATGATCCGAGAGAGGCGAAGAGGAATAGGGTGGGATGGGGAGTGGTCGCGATGGAAGGGGCGGAAACGATAATAATAATAATAATAATAATAATAATAATAATAATAATAATAATAATAATAATAATGCCTTTATTAATGGCGAGGCTCAGGTCATAGGGTCTGCTCTTCCGCCTAACCACGGAATTTACATACATTCAGAGTAGTAACATTTTAAGAGGGGTGGACAAGCTGTACATACGATGGGAGACGCGGTGGGAAGGCGCGGGGCTGGGAGGGAAGAGGAGGGCGGGCAGGCGCGTGCCCTTGGGCGGGGGATCACCCGGGCCGGGCCGGGCCGGGCCGCGCATCTGCATAGCGAGAGAGGCGCGGCGCCCGGCCCTTGCGCAACGCCCCGAAAGGAGGCCACCGCCACCGCCGCCGTCGCCCAGCGCAAGGCAACCTGCGGCCACCTTCGTTCTCACCACTTAACCTCTATTGTATTTTTGTCGTTTAAAACGCGATTCATCGGTTGCACCCTCCACCCCCGATATATGTCAGATTAAAAAAAAAAACTGTCTTCCAACAGGTTGCAATTGACTTATTTCCTTCGGAGCAGTGCGTCATGAAGTCGGTCGGAAAGTTTTACTTGACTATTGGCTTCTTGTGGTACCTCCCGATTTTCACTACCGTATTCACGATCATCACGTTCGTAGGTTCTTCTTCTTTTTTTTCAAAGGCTGCGGGCAAATCGATTTCTAGCTTTCTAATCCGCTTCTTGTTCAAAATGTGCTAAGGCTAGACGTGCTGGGCTATTGAGTCGGCGACCCTATGTTCATGATGGTAACGCTTATTAGATCTTGAGTTGTGTATAAACCGAAGAAAAATTTTAGGCCAAGAACGACTCTTTGTCTTAAAAATAACAATATTCACAATGATATGACTTCATCAGAACACATTACATTATTTTGAAGTGGAATGAAGATTCTCGTCCCCAAACTTCACGTACTCGAAGGCTGCTTCAAGTCCCTCACCGGCTGAAGTGGCTAAGGGCATCAACTGCTGTCACTGCATTGCCTCTTTCTGGGAGGTCATTCGGTTCAAGTCCCTAGGGTGAAAGATTTTTCAACATGACAGCTCGACAACTTACAAAGAACGTGGGTGGTTCCAAGAAAGAACCAAAAAGTGGAGGAGGGGAAGGTTTCCTCTCTTACACTTGCACAACTTCCCCATCTGAGAAGCCGCCGTCGCCTCGACGACCGTCTCGAACCCTAGAGTGTTGAAGATTCGTATCTCTGTTTATCCTGCCATGTCGAACGACATTTATGTGAGAGAAATGTCATTTCGAGAGAAATGATATTCCTTTCTTTCTCATTTGCTAGAAAGGGATCTTGTTTTGGATTTTTTCTCGCTTTGAAGGGAGCCAGTTTGTGAGCGCTTCCTGCTGTGCGTAGGTGTAGATTTACGATTTGTTGCTTCGAGATTTTACATGTCCGTTGATGTGCTTTCGACTCGCGCACAATAAAACAAATGCAAACTTTATAAAAATGACCAGCAATGCGGCAGGTGTTAGGTAATCAACTGTTAACAAAATTGTGAAGGAATGTCAGGAAACCCAAGTAAGGGTCGACAGGCGATCAATCTTGCATAAGCGAGAATGACAGCAACGTCGTTAAGAACGTAGCGTGAGAACGAAGTGGGAAAACGACGTTGCAAGAGCGAATCAGTTAGCGTTACAAGCGGTCCTTGGCTTCACCTGAGCTCCCCCTCGGGAGTAGTAGGGATTGGCTTAGTTACACCTTCTTAGCTAAGCGATACCATGATGTTTTTTTTCTAAGCTGTGGAGCGACAGCTAGTTAGCTAGTTCAAATTCAGCTGTTTGTAGGGGAATTCGAGCTGTCGACTGCTTTGATCAGTAGTTTTCTGTAGTTTCTCCGATAAATACCAGACAAATGTCAGAATTCTTTACAAAGGGGTCACTGACAGCACGTGATCTTTCCTTCCTCTATTCATACCCAGAAGTGACAGATAAAACTAGGAGCCTGGAGCAGTTGATCAACTGACGCCTCGCATTTCAAACAAAAAATTTCCCATTCCTCAATTCATAAACACAATTACTTTTTTCGTGCTTCAGAAATAACTTAACGTATTAAATTTTGATTTGATAAAATATATAGACTCGTATATATTTCATTTCTTTCAAATGAAAAAAAAAGTCGTGACTCCAACTAAGTCTGGTCCTCACGCAAGTTGCCCCAGCTGGTCACCCCTGATTATACAAACCATTTTTACACTTACATGCCACACTACCACACATGTCGCGAGACCAACCGGGGGCTCACAGCTTGTCTCGGCTGAGGCTGCGCTTCGTTGGGGGAGATACCTGCATATGGGGGAAAACCTCGTAAGCCGACATTTAGTTCGCCGCCGAATCTCACCATCCAGCGGGAGGAAGAAATCTACAACATCCCTCGATAAAACATCTACTACACTTACATATCTAATGACCAGTGGGCGCGTTTGAAAACACGAAATAATCAATCAATCAGTTCATCCAAGTCCCTGCATCATCAAGAGTGAATCGACTGCACGTTACATTTTTCAGATTACGAAATAAAAGACTGCGGGAGAATCCTCCGGCGGGCCGCTCAACCGCGATCCATTCAACTTAGTTGCATCACACATTGACACCGAGATTAAAATCCCGTCGGCGAAAAAGGCCGTGTTATCCCTGCAGCGGTCAACGGCGCCTTTTTGCGGGCGCGCGCCGGCCGGCCGGCAGCTGTTTGGCCGTCGGGGCGTGTTCCTTTTGTGGACATTGATAGGCGGAGCGAGGAGGGAGGCGAGTTTTATGACGCCGCGCAAAAAAGAATCAATCTCGCGCGCGCACAACGAGTTTACGACTGCGGTGGGCGAGAAGAAGAAGAAGAACTTACTGGCGGAGAGGGAGTGAGGAAATGATGCCGAGATGGAGAAGACGGAGGTTGCAGAAGCAAGGCGCGAGGTTGAGGAAGGTGTGGAGTGTACATCTCCCAAAGCTGTAAAATGATGAGGGTCATTTGTTGAAATTCAAATTGTCTTCACCATTTCCCCCATGCGCCTAACATTAAATTCTTACCAAAATATGATTCAATAAGTACAGACTTTTAGAGATTTTACAACAAGTAATTAGTGCATATTCATCATGTACACCAATGTTTTATTTAAGAGATCTTGGCAATTGCTTCTTGTTCAAGAAACCCATGCAAACCTTAATTGAGTCACATTTTGCCCAAATTTTCAATGGTCTTTCGAATCTTTCTATTCCATCGACTCATGAAGCACACGCAATGTTGTCGATATCATTTAGTACTCTCGGAACCCGTATGTATGAATGTAATATTTCGATATGCATGTCCAATACTGCGCTTAATGAGGAAGTGTTTGCTAAAATATTGGCAACGTAAACATATGGTAAGGAAAATGGTAGTATACGTCTTCCAGATGTTCAGTTCAGTTAAAACTCTTAACTTTACAAAACTGTCCATTATTTGCAACTTCTATTTTAAGTTCGCATCCAGGACAAATCTTGTTTCTTTCAGTCTCTCTCCCTCTCTGTCTGTCTGTTTCTCTCTCTCTCTCTCTCTCTCTCTCTCTATCACTCACTCACTCACTAGACAAAACTAGAATTCAATGCCATAGGGGAAAACAGTTTTCGATGCAACAGCACTAATTAACCCCCCCCTCTTTCGCAACTTTTTAGAAAAAAACGAATAAATAGTAATTAATTTTACTTTTATTAAGTAATTTTAGCTGAGTTGGTGCCCTCGTTATTCCTCAACTATTTTATGACCATCAAACATTATTTACGAGTACTTATCTCAAACAGTGTGCCAATATTAGTCCAAACATGGACGATTTTACATTAAAACCATAGACAAAATGACCACAACTTCGTAAATTTTTATCCAAAACACTTTTAATTTAAATAAGATTCAAGCTTAAATTCTCAACTTTAAGAAGCTTTATTCGAAGAATTTAATTATTTTACAATCGGCTAAAATTGTGCTGGCGCCATCACCTTTAACGACCCACATGAGTTGCACTGGTGCGCCTGATTTCTATATTCACAGTTAGGCTGCATTGAATGTATTTATGAAGACAACAATCGGATTTGGATGTTACTTGACTAGCCATTTTCCCCTCTCTTTCAGTGCGTAGAACACTGCCCATGTGATCGCGCCTGCCGGTCTGCTCCGCGTCCGGGCCCGCGCCGCAGAAGGAGCCAATTAATGCATCTTTGAATGGAGATTTGTAGTAGTCAGTTTTTAAATTCATTATTCTTGAGCTGCATGCATGCTACTTTTTGGAAAACCATTCCATACGGTTTTGTTCAGGAGTATATTTTGCTGCTACGATACAGTATACTTCGTTCTTTTTTTATAGTGATCGATGACATTAGGTCTTTGTTACATCCGCTGCCATGAAAATGAATCTTCTTATCAGTAATAAGCACATTTCCGTGGCCACTATCTCCGTTGCGGACGTTCGAAAATTAATTAAAATAATAATTTTATAAGGCACGAGGTACAACAATGACCTAATGTCGTCGGCAAGTATATTATATCACACAGAGCAAAAAATGCCTAAATTTGTTCGTCCGCGACCTGGCAGCCCAGCGCACACGCCGCCGCCGGCGGCTTCCACAGACCGGCGCGGAAGATTCGCCGCCTAAGTGGAATGGCTACAGTGGAACTTTCGCGACACGTGTTTTCTCATGATAATGTTCAGACCAGCACGGCAGGTGAGCGCAGCGGCAGCGGATTGGTAGCGTTTAATACGCGGCGGATTTTGTAACGCAGTCGGACGCGTTTTGTCCGCTGCCGCTAGAGCTTCGTGGAAGTTCACCCGCCTTCGGAAGTCTTCGCTCCCCTCTTGGGTCGAGCTCCCTTGCCTTTGTTTATGGGACGAGGAAAACTGTCACCAAACGCTGAGTCATCATTGACGCTCCGGCGTAAACGGCCCCGCGGTTTTCGTCGCCGCGTCTAGCGGGGAGTTTGTAAAGCAGTCGGACGCGTTTTGTACGCTGCCGCTAGAGTTTAATGGAAGTCCGCACGCCTTCGGAAGTCTTCGCTCCCCTCTTAAGTCGAACTCCCTTGCCTTTGTTTATCGGATAAGGAAAGTGTCACCAAACGTTGAGTCATAATAGACGTTCGGGTGTGAACGGCCCCGCGGATTTCGTCGCCGCGTCTAGCGGGGAACTTACCGCGCCGCACTCGCAGCGGATATTCCGCGCCTGTCTGTGGGAGCCGTACGCTTGTCGCCGCTGTCCATATAAGGCGATATCTCCGCGAAGGCGGCGGCCCGTGCGCCCCGAGGCGATAGGCGCCCTCCGGTCACACGCGGTCGCCCCCACCGCCAGCTGGCGCCACTCACGCTGCGCGGTCCGATGCAGCTCGCTGGAGGAGCGCGGATTTCGCGAAAACAGACGCGCCCCGCGTGTCACTGACGGCGGAGAACTTCTCCGCCGCGATAGCACTCTGCTGCGTATTTACGATGGCTTCCACGACATGCGCAATAGGTTTACGTCTTTTCTTCGAATAGGCCGACTTGGATCATGCGTACATATAGCCTGCATTTACCGGGGCTCAGAAACATAACCTCGGTGACGGAGGCATGTAAAATTTTATCAGGCGATCAGCATTTAACTGGATCCGATTTTTATCCTCCATGTTTGTTAGCCCTGAGGGTATGGACGCTGCAATGGTGATTGTGAGGGGTGAGACGACGACATAAACGTACAGAAAAACACAAATACATCAATGCACGAGACGGAACTCGAACCCGCGATATTTTGCTACGAGACCGCTACGGGAGTGGTGCCTTAGCGATCTCGGTCATCTGATCAGCATGTTTACAACTTTAAATAATTACTGATGAGTTCATTTTAACTTTAGCTCGAATGTAAGGCAGTGATGGTGTACCCCTTAGCGCTCGAGAGAACCTTACGCTCCTTAGAGAGAAAAATGGGATAACTTTCTTGAAAAGATCGCCTCGGTGGGGTATTATGTATTTTATTTCTATTCAAGCCACTCAGAACAAGGCTTTTATAATTGTATAAAGTACGCTCATAAAAGTCATGTTACCTACCTCAAACGGCAAGGTAGGATTTTATACCTCAAATGGTAAAGTAGTATCGGATCCGACCCGACCTTGTATTTGACTATTTTCAAATTAGGAAAGGGAATGTACAAATAATTTGTATTTCAAATTATTTTCGCTCAATAAACATATAAATTACACTACAAAAGTATCATATGTAACATTATCACACGCTTGAAAGTACGGAAAAGTATTATTTAATCACAACAACATCACTAACATAAAATTGACATTTCTCTTTCGTCTGATTCCGAACCACAAAACCAAGGAGGCTATAACACCGTTTTGTGTTATCTCCATATAGATTTTCTGCATTTTTGACTGCATGTGACAGAAGTCACATCTTCTCTTCTATTGGGAAGTAAATTATTTCTGTCCTTTTGTTTTTTTCTTGTTCTTCTATTCCTAGCACTTTACAAATAGTTACCCGAAGTTCTTTTGGTAGGCGGGCATTTTCAATTATTTTTTGCATTAGTGATTTCATCAGAGTAGGTGCTAATTTCTTTTAAAAAATGAGGAAGCATTTTTCGACTAAGAATCACTTTTGGAGTTCCATTTGTAAACGACGAAACTGTTCACTGCATTTTTTAAATCGTTTAAGGTCTAAAAATTTCATAGAACTAACGCATGGGACAGCACTTGCTCTTTCTTTTCGTTATCTTATGACAAAGTTTGTCCTGCACGTCGACACCTCCCTTTGTGATGTTGTGGAATTATATCCTTCTGGAAGTTTTGTGATCTCATTCTCTTCTCCAGGAACGTGTATCAAGGATATCAACAACATTTTCTTGTTCTTCTTTTGGAGTATAAGGTACCAACCATCATTTTGGAACACTGTGCACAACTTTTTCACGACCCCTCTGATATGGTTGACAACATCAAAGGAGGAATTTCTGGTTTATTTGTCTTCACTGTACCCACAAAAGTCAGTTCATCTTGCTCAATATTTTAATTTCTGAATCCTTAATAGGAAGAAAATCAAGTATTAGTGTTCTATTTAATGAGTCTGTGAACCGCAACATATACTGACCTAGGAAAGGTAAATCCGCTTTCATATTCTTGTTTTCTGGCCTGTGTATGGAATGCCTCCCATGAAGTATGTCTGCTCGTGACAAAGTGAAATTATCTTCAGCTCGTATTTGTCAGGTTTTGTAAGAATGTACATTTTGAACGGGCATCTCCCATGGAAAATAAGAAGTATTTCATCAACTGTGACGTAATCAGATGGAGTATAGAATTTTGTACAGTTTTGCACAAAACTATTCCACAGATCCCGAAATGCAGCAAAGTTATCAATCGAACTTCTCTAGTTTCTCTACCATCAAATTTTTCATGATAGGAGAAAAAATGTCACTGGCATTTAATGTTGTATTATTCATGAACAACAATACCATTAAGGCTTTTATCTCCAAGTCATCAGTACGAGATCAGTGCCATTGAACAACAGCGTATTGCTGCTCTTATTTTTCAATTTGCTGATATGATTCACGATTCTGTCATTTCTAATGTATAAACAATGAATAGAACTGCACCTCATTAACTATTCCTGCAGCTTCATCTTTAGGCCCAGGCAAATGAACATCAGTATCTTCTGCGCTCATCATCGAAAATTTACTTATCAAATCGAAATTGTCTGTATCAAATTCCTTTTTTGGCATCTAAATGAAGTACATTTCTTAAGACGATAAAGCACCTAAGTACCAATGGCTCCTGCAAACAGGGTCGAAAAACCATATGATACGAAATGTGAACGACTGATAATGTCTGTAGGACGTTCACTCGATCTCTAGTCGAGCGATGTATAAGTAAATAACTCAACGTGGAAGCTACACATGGGTCAGAGAGCAGAGGGCACTGGAAACAGTTGCTGACAGCAGTTGCCTCGTTTACCTCGCCCTTCGCACCGGGGCTCGAACCCGGATGCTGGACCTGACCGTGACGTCATGTGCCCGCTTTAGCCTCTGCGAGCACGAGCGCTGCGCGCCGCGGCTTAGGGGCGATAAACTGACCCAGAGCGGGGGAAGGGCCAGTGCATACTATACTTCCCTTCCACATAACAGGGAAACACAGTTGTATGTACTGTACACATAATATAAATACATACCTTATGATTTTCTTCAGTGGCTAATCATTTGTATACTAAGGAAGTATTTCGACAAAAAAATATAATATAACTGTTTCTGTCAAAATAAAGGCACGCGTATAAACGAGTGATAATTATTGACGCAATCATAATTTAACTTTGGGATGGGGCTATGTAGAGATCATCCGACTTCTTTTTCGTTATAAAAGAAGTTTCAAACTTAGCAGAATTTGAAATTTATTTTTACTTGTGGATGTGAAGTTATTTATGTTTTCAATGGACATTATAAATGACGTTCGTTACTGTAGTCAAAATTATATTATCGGCTTCTAGGATCTGTGTTTACGTCTTATTACCACGTTAGCCTTCTTCCAAATTTTATCGTACTGTGTGCAAGAAAGGTAATGAAAATTTAGACTATATTTAAAATGATGAGATGATAGGTCAATGCAGTTATAATAATAATGCATTCATATCAATGTCACTCATGTGATTTTCACCAATGACTTTCAAATATTCAATGGCGTCCAAGAGTAAAGTATCAAGCTCCTATAAGCCAATTACAAATGTATTTCCACCAATAAATAACTTGTTATTATGAAATTCACATAAAGTAATTTATCATTATTTTTCAATATATTCCGTTTCTCAAAAAGTTTGAACGCTTCACTTAACGTGTTTTCGGTTGTAAGTTGTCGAGGTCTCTCGCTTTGTACTTTTTGTTAGGGGTAATTCAAAAATACTTACGTATTATTTGAACTGCTTCGAAACTTACTGTAATATTTCGTAGTACTTACTAACATCCCGCTGAGTTAAACGTATTGTTTCCAATGCTTTCGTACTCCCAACCAGCTGAGTAAAAGATAATTTCACTGTAATTGGGTAAAATCTTGTAGAGTATTCAATAAAATTAATCATTGCATACTTATTTTCTTCGAACGACCAACTTTTTATTATATACGAATTAAACTTTTGACAGTGGTCAAGGTAAGGGCAGACAAAATTACCAGTGCCTTGTCACCAATAACGACTTTTATTTATCTACTTACTCTAGAAAATGATTGCCTTTTTTCGTAAAAATTATTCAGGCTGTGAGTTATTCAGATTCATTACAAATGCGAATCCATCTGTAAACACAGACTATCTCGTGTCTGTGAAAAAGTAAGATTCTGCAGCATCCTTGGGTTAAATAAACGCGTTGTTCCAGCATCAGATAAATAAGCCTAAGCAATATTTTTTCCCCTCCAAGTCGCTGCTTCCAGTCAGCATCCGCAGGCGAACATGTGGGCAAGGCGAGGTGCGATAGGCATCGATCTTCACGCCAATACATCGTTTCTCACGAGTGAACAGCGTCTACGATTCCGCTGCAATAGCTACTTACTGAGTAAGGAAGAAAAAACAATAATACTGATTGCAGATACCGAAGGAATTCAATATAGCAGCGAACACCTACATGTTTGGAATGTCCGCACTCGCATGGTTGATTTTGTCAACAATTCGTAGTTTTCTTCTTTTTTTTTCAATGATAAATTGTGCATATTTTTGTAAATGACTTGCCTGCTGAAACTGACGTATTGAACGCGGTATTCAAATGTAAAACCTTATGTCGGGAATGAAATCAGTTACAAAAAGGAATTTCTAAATTTGTATAAAACATAGGTCCGAAGATGGCTATAAAACATTTAGCCGAAACGTTGCCAACTGTCTGTTTATAATGATGATTTGAAAAGAACATCATAAATTACTTTTGAATTTAAATCTGAATGTCTTTAATTGAAAAAGAATCGTGCGTAATCGTAGGTAAAACCACTAGTGCTTCGGAAATTGTGGACACACGAAGCGAGGAGAAAGAAATGATGTCCAACAGGGTTCCAAAATGCACCAAATATTGAAAATAACTGAAAGCTATGTTAATATCAAAGAGGTTACGTATGTCATAGTACATACACGGTTTATTAGACATAGCGATCAATAAACATGCGAACTATGGTTCACAAGTACTGAAGTATGATGAACGAACGATTTTGAAAAAATAAAAGAAATGTGCAAAATGGCCCATCTAATGCAGAGCCTTTAGAAACATCTCTATCACATATTTTAGGAACACATTTGGAGCAGTTTTTTAAAAATCCTTCTTTTTGATATTTAATGTTGCACGTATTTTAACTCATATTGCCCGAAAATTGCCCAATTTTTCAAAAAAGTTGTGCAGGATCTTAATGAGAGAACTAATTATGGACAACAACTTTTATTTGCATAAAAAAAATCTTTCGTTTTGTGTTTCTAGGAAGACGCGCAAACTATTTTGTCCTTTCTAAATTTTCCAAAATTCAGAATTAACAGGAAAAACGGACTTACGCCTTCTTTATACGTGTATTTTCACGTATTCACGGAGTCATTGTTGAGAAAAGTTTGAAAATTTTCCAGGAGCTTCTTGTGAAGTACCTCCCTAAAATGAAGAATTTTTTCAAAATCGCAGAGCTTTGAGTCGAGTCAGATTGGCGGGGAATATCCATTTCGAAAAAAGAAAACTATGAATATTTTATGCTCTAATGTTGTTAACAGACGGACTGAGAAAAGGATGAACCGTCAAACGGTAGAACGGAAGGAAGGATGGTCGGACGGACGGACGGACGGATCGACGTTTCGGAAACAATCGGAATGGAGGAAAAAACAATTTCTGAAATGTGACTACATAACCTGTTAGAGGGAATAATTTATTATTTATTAGAACACATTTTGTCAATTTTTTCTGTATTAGGGCCAACAATATGAGTTTTTTTCGGTCGCCATTATTTGCCGCAGCATCACATACCTTTCCTTAACGTACGTATATTACTCTGCACATACGTACGTGTAGGAGAAAGTAAAACATCGATGTTAAAAACATCCGTCTTTTCGGGGTGTTCTTAACAACGATGTTTCAATCTCGAACTGCGATGCATTGCAGTCAATGTCGCATCTCTAGCCCTTAAGCGGGCGTTAAAACAAGTGTCAAATGCTCAATGAGACAATGACACTTGTACATCGGAGCCGACGTGTGAAGTGCCGTCTGGCGGCGCCGCCGCGCCGGGGTGCGCACGTGAGCTAATTGGGGCGCGCCGCCCACGCCCGCTGCTCCGCCGCCGCCGCCGCCGCCGCCGCCGCCGCCTCCGGCGTCCACCAGTGCCAATAGCGCCGCCCTTTCACGCAACGCGCCCGGCGCAGGCGGCCGGCCGCCGCCCGACGGGTTGCGGCGCCCGTTGGCCAAATTCGACACATTTGCGGCGGCAGCGGGCGGATTGACAGATGCAGGAGTGACGCGGCGGTGCGGTGGGGTAGCGGTGCCGGTGGCGAGTGGCGGTGCGGTGGCGGTGCGGTGGGGGAGGCTGTGGCAGGTGGCGGGGGCGGAGGCGGGGGGGGGCTGGGCGGTGTGAAGACAGAGGCCGGGATGGTCGGTAGCGAAGTAGCAATGGTGGCTAGATAGTGATACGAGCGTCGAACAAAACTGATGTTTCAAAATAAAACATCAACGTAAAAAATACATCGCTAAAAAACCATCGATGTTTTTCAATATTGATGTTTTTAGGCTGGATTAGTAACCTTTAACGTTAAATTCGTGTACATTAAAATTTAATTTGACAGTGTTCGCCGAATATGGGTAAGAGAAGGGGCAGGCCCTACGTCCTCAGCGTATTTCTTGACTTGATCTCAATGTGCGAAATGAATACGAAAAAAGAGGAAATACAAGGGCGTGGATTTTGGGCGAGATTTTGGTCCACGTAGGTCCTGCAACAGCGATCCTTTAGTTCCAACACGAATAAGAGTGTTTTATCATTTCATATTTTAACTTTCACAGTATTGTGTCATGTGAATTTTCAGAACCATAACATCGGTAAAGAAAAAAAAAAACATCGGTGTTAATACATGGATGTTTAAAACATCGATGTTTCTACAAAAACATGGAATTTTTGAAAACATCGACATCGATGTCGCATCCCTTCTGGAGATTGCGGTGTCAGTCAGGGTAGAAGTTTTAGTGGAGGCGGCGGTGGCGGTGGCGGTGGAGGTGGTGATATTGGTGTTGGTGCTAGTAGTGAAGGTGGTGATGGTGGTTTTGTTGATGGGGGTGTTAGTTGAGGTGGCGGTGGGGTGGGTGAGAGTGGAGGTGCAGAGGCGGTGGCCAAGTTCTAGTGGTGTTGGAGTATTTGGAAGTGGTGGGAGTTAGGGCAGAGGATGAGCGGGGGCGAGGAAAAGGCGTGGCAGCAGCTGGCAAGGGGCGATGGAGGCGACAGGTTGGTTTTCTCTATCTTTCCCCCGCCAGTAGGCCTGGCAATGCAATCCTTTATTATCATACGGGGTACATGGACCGCAGCTCATTGGCTTTTGCCGTAAAGAAGGGTAGCAATACTTAATAACTAATTTAAATGAACGTAATCTACGGAAGTAGATGACACTTTGGTCGGCCCCCTCACACGCTGAATGGTATATTTCTATCTTGTTACTTTTTCTCCTTTCTTTAGTCATGTCTCGTTTGTTTTTACACAATAATAAGTGTAAAAATAATTACAAACTTTAATAAACTACTTTCATTGTGATCCCGAAATAGATATAATTATTTACATTAAACCCATTCATCGACTAGTGCAACTCCTAGTGGGTTGTACAGAAATAAATCTCATTGATTTATTTTCCTGATGAAATATATTTGTGGCTGTTTGAAAAATATTTGGGATTCACATGCATTTATAAATGAGAGTTACTTTGATCAGTTAATTTCTTTGTCCAATATCTGTCGTGCATGTGTGAATCACTTCCTCTCATTTTCTGTATTCACTCTTCTTATTCTGCCTAGGAGACAAACCGAAAGGACGGTAAGGGTTTTTCAGTCCTTTCTGCAATACGATGTATGTAATGCAACGTAACGTAGTAACTAGTGAAAAGCCTAGTAAACACCTAGCGACAAAGTCGCAAAACACGTGTAACGCGACAAATCCCAGTGATGTCACGGGACATTTTTTCCGTGTTTAGAACTGTCGCGATACTAAAGTTGCATGTCGCAGGTCTCCCATTCGATTTGGGAAGGAATGATACACATGTTGCGCAACATGATTAATAGTACGATTTATTCATTCGTGCGTTTGAAGTAAATCAGCTGTTGACTGTTTAATTCAATATATCGCTACAGTGACGTCACTACGATAACGTTCAAGTTATTCAAGTGTAGTCTCAATGCGTCGCAAAACAAAGTCCCGAGACACGTCAATTTCAGTCAGCAGATAGCCGGAAAACGGTGTTGTGTTCTGTTGTTTAGGGATGGAAACTATTCTACAAATTATTGAGAATTTTACACACCCTCCATTGTATTCCGTAACATTAAATCAAAATTTATGCGAGAGCACAAACAACTTATGGAATCCAAAAAAGTGTCTCTTTCCCCAAAAAGTTAAACTCTATGTGTGGTTCTCAATGTGTGGACGCGGAACACTGGTTCGGGACAGTCTAGGGACAGTGTCCCGCAATTGTTGCAAGGAGTGTACTAGGCTTGAGCAACCGATAATGGGCTTTTTCTCAGCTTTACTATATATTGCAGCTTTCTTGAGGTGTGGAAGTCATGATACCAACACGTACTAATCTTTTCCGAAGTAAAGCGCAATTGCAGTTTATTCCTACACAAGTATCATAGTAATACTATACGTCGGTGTAGCCTTCTTCACTTTATACTTGAGCATAAATCATGTGTCACAAACGGTGTAAAGTAAATGGACCCTTTAAAAATACTATGTCACAAAACACCTCATTGTGTGCAAATCGTCGACAGAAGCCAGCCAGCGGGATATCTCGCTTCGTTTATGCAAACAAAACCAGCGCCCTCCGGGTTTTGGATTTCAGCCACGTCTCGACGGCTGAGCACTCCAATGTGAGTAATGGAGCGTGAATACTGTTGTAACTTGTCATTACGTCTTTTGGTAGCAGCTTGTAGTAATTCATATTTGTTTCGAGGTGTATCTATGATCGTTTACAAGTTATACAGATTAAATTAAAATATTTAAAAAAATTCTGGAATATTACTCTCGCCGATGTCTCTTCTAAAGCTAATACTATTATTTCTTTTCCCCCGCTGTTTCACTTTCCTTATCTATTTCCCCCAATCGCTTCGTCGGGAATGAATATAGTCTAATTGATTTCATAATTTCGTTTTACTAGTAAAACAAACAAAAAAAATCGGAAGCCTTTAACGAACAAAGTTTGAAGATTCTAAAGCAATACAGGATTAATAACATTTTCCAAGGACATTCCAGAAGCCTAGTAAATATTAAATATTTATTTACGTTTTTGTCAGTAATATATCAAGATGAAAGACTTCCTCGCTTGTAACTTCGAATCTTACATTTATCAACTAGACCGCATCGTAAGACAGTCCATTAGTACCAAACCTGGCTTCTATCCTTACCATCGGAGAATGGTTGAAGAAATATTGCTTTCACAATCCCAGCTTCTTACAAACAGCCATGAACGTACAATGTTTCAATATTGTAATTATTTTTATAATTATTCATTAATATTTCTTCTGCGATGGTCTTTTAAAAGAGCCATTTCGACTCCTGAAATTCCTTGCTTTCCAGCGCAGGTTGTTTCTTTCGGCTTTTCGGCACTAGATTATCATTGACGACACGCCCCTGTCCTCCCGCCATAACCCGTTGTCTCTACAGCTATCAATCATGTTCGGTTACGTTTCACCAATCCCCAACACGCTCTGAGTCGTTGTAACGTTTTCTCCTTCTTACGAGTAACACGTCAGTATTCAGACCAATAAAAAGTCCTCTAACGCTTTCAAAGGGAGTTTAATTTTAGTCGCAGCATGTCGTTCGCCACAAATCAGAAGCGAGGAAACGGACCTCGGCCACGCATCCTGCAATTCGTCACGTCTGCGTCGACACAGAAGTCGCCCTCATTTGCGAGCTTTCTGAACTAAAATCCGATGTCTTCATAGAAGAAGGAGGGGAATTAGCATGAGTCAAGGTATGGAGCTCGTAAGTGGCTGACAGTCAGTTAAATGGGCGATTATTTACACTCATTTCGGTCAAATCTCATTGACGAGTGGTCGACGAGCAACATGCAAAAAATTATTCGTATCAATTTTACAAGCGTTGACCAAGGTTCGCGACACGCAAGCGTCAAATAACGGACGTTAAGTGCGTCCGTCGTGGCGCATCAGGGACACATACGGACCGTAACATACTAAAGCGCAGCAGTGACGTCCGTCGCCAACAACGTCCGTCACGTAGTATCCTTTTCTCTTTTATTTTTTAACATTTCTTTCTAATGTAACACACAATGGCTAACCCCACGGCATCCCCGTTTGCTAGTACGAGACCACAGGGCGTCCGTAGCGTTACATCGTACGTCCAATGTGCGGTGGTGATCGTGCTCGTGTGTCCTGTTAACCAACGGACGTCAAATTGACGGACGTCAACTACCTACGTTTTGCGACGTGTATCGCTAGTTTAACTTGTGTTGGAGCTCCCTAATATTTTTGTCATTGTGTCAGATGGAAAATATTCTCAAGAAACCAATTAATTTATGTGGCTAGAATGCCAGAAACGTACACTTGTAAACAACTATGTAAATAAATATTAAAACTTACACGGGTTATTCTTTCTGAATGGTCGGTATATTTTGAATTTAGTGGAAAGCTTTTTAAAAGTCGGAATTTCTCGACTTATTTTTCTCAAGTGATTTTTTACATAATATGCATACATTATATTTGTTAAGGATATTGGAAAAAACTATATCAGTCGTAAATCAAAGTACCATGACCTCTCTGAACTGAAACTTCGAAGTTTTAATCTCTGACGCTCGGCTCGCCTGGCTGGCAAAATATTACATTTTGGAAAACGATGCGCCTTTTAGATGTGTTCAATTGTTTTAGAGTGGGGCAAATTAAACCTCCACTGGCGTAAACGAAACCTGCACATCCAAGAGTAGGGTGATTTATCCGTACATAAAGAGACTCTGCACGTCTGAGGGTCCCTGCTGGATAAAGACCCACAATGGGTTTTTAAACTATATTTGACAAAAAACGTTTACAAATTCTGTTGTTTATTTGCATTTCAATTACGAATGCATGTTAATTTTTTTATTATGTTTGAAGTCCCTAATAGTTTGCTCCTGCCGAGGATCTCTTACTACATCAACCCGGCCCTGTTTGGTATATGATTGACTGAACTCCTTTAGCAAGTAAACATGAGTGGTTGTTGCTAACGGGCATAAAATTATCGCAAAAGAAATCCACCAACTCCTGAATTTGTTCGGCACGGATTCAGGAAAACGTTTTGAAGATAACCTGTTTGGGGTACACATACAGGAAAGCTAATAGGTAGCGATGAATAGGTAGACGAGGACAAGCAACCGGGAAGGGGGGGAGTGGTTGCAGACAGGCAGTGGAATACGAGATGCGCAAACCTGTAGGGAATAAATCTCTCATGAATTTCAAGCGAGTGTGCTTAATACTACCTCCCCACTCTCAAGGCACCGGTTGGGCAACGAAAGGTAGCTATTCGTCTAACGACGTCTCTCGTATATAACATAAATGTACAAATGAACATAAGGATACTGTTATATTGTATCTTTTCATTCGTCTTGCTCTGAAACTTCAATTTTCAATTCTCCAAAACCTTGGTCCAACATTCGGGTACTCGCACAACGGATATTTCCAAATCTTGCAGAACAACTACATATCTTCAGGGGACCCGGAAGGCCCTATACCTACAATGTTAAATTCAAGGTATACTTTTTACAAACCACGAACTTAAGATGAATAATTTTTACTGTGGTTTCTTGGCCTTATTTTAAATGTTGTATCATAGGATTTGTAAGATAATTTAATTTTTGTTGTAGATACGAATTTTTAAAAATGTGGAACATTTACATCTTCATTTTTATTATTAACGTGTATATAATGTGTTTAAATAAATAGAAATAATAAAAAGGTTAAGACAAATGTTGTGGTTTGACTTAGTAAATAATGCCTAAAAGTTTGATTTTATCTCTTGTAGTTTAGGAAATAATATTCCTTTTATACCAAAAAACAAACTAACAGGAATAAGGCTTCAAGGTTTGACACGTATTTCTATTACATTCCAGGTCAATATGATGTATTTTCAAAATTACTATACATTTAATCTTCTAGTTTCTCTTTTGCCGATGTCATAGTGTGACTGACTTGTTTATCATACTACTCTAGTTTCCTTATCTGTCTTATCGTAAGGTAAAACACTTTAGAGGTAATTTCACATTGGCAACCATGGTTGGGAAGGTCGATGTGCAGATTCTTATATAATATTTAAAAAATCTTAGAAACAACGTACAGATAAAATGAACACATCGTTGAAAAGGGGAAATAACGAAGATTGATAACTCACGAAAAAGTGAAAATCAATATTTTTTATATTTTTCAGCCTTTCGGGTTCCCTTAAACCTATGAATGGAAGTGAGAAGAGGATGAGGAAATAAGAATCGCGTGAGCCCCATGACCCGTTGTTTAGAATCTTGCTCAGCCATCCGCCTGGAACTGAAATCACGGGGGAAATCACGAAAGCAACATATCAGGGTGAGTAGTCTTGAATTCTATCTCAAATAGCATTTGTCTTCGACACAGAGGCTTTGAGGATGCTTAATATTCCCTACTGTCGGGACTTGAACCTAGATCCTCTCGACCTACGAAGTTTGCATTTTTTAATGCACAAGACATCACTGTATATTCCGTGCCCGAGGATCTTGCATACATTGCAAAGGTTGGCTTATACCCATTTTGACCCCTCCAATTACAATCGTCTAACGCCGAACACTAATTTCTGATTACGAAAGTTTAATTCTCATATACTACCTCTCATCTACATATTATAACATAGAAATTTCTCCACATCCTCTTAAAAGAAAAGTATTTCACAAATTATATTGAATTTGGAGAGAAAATATGACCTACTTTAAATCACAAAACGTATGTAGAAGACGTGAGAAATAGTAGTTTGCAGTTAAGGCAATTGCGGTGGATAGATGTAAGAAATCATAGTTTGACAATCTATTAAAAAAAATATTAAGCCATAGAATACCAAGACAAGTTTGAATATCTGATACATTACTCTAAAAAACGCATAACTCTGATCAATAAAACCCAAACCACTAAAATATCTCTAAAGCACCGACGCCCAAAAATGAAATCAAGTAATTTAGTAAGTGTCCAGATTTAACAAACATGTGCATTTTGACATAAATATATTATGTTTCGAATAGGATTAAATTAATGAACATTTACCAACATGTGTTTTATTTATGAAAGTAAAGTTGCAAGTTGAATTTACCACAGGCCATAAATTTAAAAAAAAAACGCAATTGCGCTGGTCAGGGACAAAAACATGAAACGAAAAACATGTTTTCCTAGCAGGTCTGCTGCAAGTGGGTGTGCACACAAGCTAAAGAGATTTACGCCGCAGAAGAAAGCAGTAAAAGGTCACAGGAACCCTGGACGCGGCACGCCGCGATCATGCTCAATGCGAAGCGATGTGATACGACTCAGTACAGCGCGACGCGAGGTAAATTGACATGACATGGCACAGTGCGAAGCGAGTCGATTGGACATCACATGACAAGACATAATCCGTTTCACGGAGTAATCAACACAATTCGACCTCACCTCACATGACGTTTTTTGGCAACAAACGACGCTTTGCAATGTGGATCCCGTCCCGACCCGTCCCGACCCGTCCCGACCCGTCCCGTCCCGACCCGTCCCGACCCGTCCCGTCGCGACGCTACTCTTTGCAACCCAAGCCGTCCCGGACAGATGAGGCGCCCTGCGCGGTGAGTCAAAAATCTTTCCCGGAAAGTCGAAGAGCTGAGGCCAGGTTGCGTCGTGCCAATTAAGGCAGGCGCCGCCCGGACGCCACCGGACCTGGCGACCCTGGCCTTAATTAGCCCCGGCAGCGCCGCATAGCTCAGCGCCCGCGCCCGCGCCCGACACCCATCGCCAATATTGACCGAATAAATGTTAAGCGGGTGCATCGCAAATAACGAATAATGCGTGGGCAAACTTTGAATCGAAGGATGTGACTCAGCGAACCTGACTCGCATTCCAGCCCCTCTTCACGCTCGCAGTCCATTCCTCTTTCCTTGAAACAAAAGATATCACTCCACGTGCGAGCAACAGAGTCGAACATTATAGCTTTGACCAGAATAAGGTGTTTATTTGTACTAATACTGGAAAATGCTGAGTTATTTTCCCTATTTCAATTAGTTCTTCCCTTCAGCACTTAAGGTAATCATTTAGAGATGTACATTCTCTCAACTTTTTTCAATCCATTTTAACAATACATATGCCCTCTTCTATCCCCAAAGGTGATATGTCTAATGTACCCATTGGCATCAAGGTAGTGTGACCTCTGTTTCATATCAGTAGCTAGCACCGCATGCTGTTGGAAAGGAAATATAAAATCTCCTCTACTTAAAAGTCAGGAAAGTGAGAGCTCATCCCTGATAGTGAAGTATTTCCAAATTGAACGAGCATGTATTCAAACATTTACCGACATTTCAAAATCTTGTAAATCAAAAACCACTATTTACTTGACTCAAGTGTGTTATCTTAATGTGCCTATATGATTGCGCACCTGTTATGTTGCCTCTAGAGTATGTAGACAACCTACTCAAATTTTATTGGTGTATATTCGATTCTACACAGGTATATTACGATGATACATAATATTAGGAAAAGACCAACGGCGCAAATTTAAAGCGGTAACCTTCAAACTCGTATAGTACAAGTACTTGCGTGTGTAAGCAATAATAATGAAGTCACAAAACATCAAACTTGTATTGCGCATAACGATCATGTAAACATCTTTAAATTTCTTGAAATATGAAACATAAGAAAACTATTTTTAATTGTACTTGTGGATCCTAAAGATAATGAATATTAGATGTTTTGTTTCTCTCTTGTTGCCAAATAACACTAACAGTTGAACGAATTTTTGGCCTAACATTATTCACTTACCTTTTAATACAAATTTATTTTCAAACCAGTATCGCAATTGAGAATTACGGATTGAATTAATTTATCATCAAAACATGAACAAGTAATACGTGGTCTATGGGGGCAAGTAAAACTTTTCAAAACAAAGAAAAACATACTATAATGTGATTCACTTAAACTACGTATTCACTTAAACTTAAAATACGTAGACCAGCATTTCTTAAACACTTGCAAGGTTGAATAATTACAATTCAAACACCGTAAGAAGTCGCACTTGAAGTCTCAGCACAATAAAAAGTGAAACTTCGTTGCTACATTACGAAGCAAGTCATTCCACAGTGTCGACCTTGCAAAGAAAGCCTTTCAGCGGGTTGCAAAACATAAGGATTGATAACGAATTCGCTAATCTTTGAAGTAACACATTTTTTGAAAATTTCTTGATAGTAGATCTTGGATATTTTCATATCGTTATTGACAATTTTTGCTTTTAATTCATTCAGTCCAGAATTTATTCATATTTCTGTGTATATTATGTGTGGTGCCAGTAGTAACGTATCAAAATGAGTGCGAGCTTTCTACATGAAACTGTAAAATGTTACTACATCCAATAATAAAAATATCCCCTAAAAACGGGCACTATTGACCCGGGACCATCCGCATTGCGGGCCTTAACGTTACGCCACTGGGTATCACTCGGTAATGAATTTGTCTTTGCTATAATCACTGTATCTAGGAACAAAATGTTGTTATATCCAATTCAAATGTTAATTTTAATTTTGGGGGACGTGAATTAGAGAAAGGAACTATTTAATCACTATTTTTCTGGAAAACAGCTAATAACAAATCATCGATATTGTTACAAATAAATTGAAAGTGTTAATCTGAATAAATGTCGACTGCAGAAAGCACTGAATTTTTTAAGTAAGCAATAATTGGTTTGCACATCACCCACAGCTACTCGAAGCAATATACCTTCACACCGTCTCATGCATTCTCAAAACCAAAACTAATTTTGTTATACAAGTTACTTGTAACAAAACATACCTCGTAGCAAGCTTTCGTTAAACCATAAATATAATTTAATTAAATGTGGAGTGATCTCAATAACTGGAAACCTTGTTTGCGGTTCTAAATTATGTGCTGGAGAGAGTAATTAGTTATCTTCAGACATAATAAGGCAGTCTCTAAAAACCAATTGTGATTTATGAATACTGCAGACAGGAGTAAATTCAAAACCATTGACGCAATATTAAATGCAAAACATTTAGGAGTTACTTATTTAAACACTTTCTGGAAAATTTCAAATGTATCTTCATGAGCGCTGTGTTTAAAGTTTATTTTTCTGCAAAATTTATGATCGCTGAAGAGAGATCCTTGTCCAGTATTCATGGTTGGATGCTTTCTCACTAACACGTCGTTTTCGGCTGATCTCTGTGACACTACTGTAAATTACGAGTCTCAATCAACGATAAATCATTCAACAGAACATTGAAAAAAGATCAGCGAACAGTGCGTACATTCATGAACAAAGAAATCCAAGCTAAACTATTTTTGTTTGACATAAAGAAAGATTGCATTGTGCTACACCCTTGAGATGTGACAGCAATGGAAAATATTTAATACAACATTACGGTTGGTGTCTTCAGATAAGCTCACAAGATAAGGAAAAATCTTTTTTGGAACAAATGCACAAATAATGCACTGATTAATAATTTAGATACATTTTTAATAAAATCAATGTACTATTTACACGCAATTCTGTGTGAATCAATATGTTTAAAGAAGAAACGTTCGCAATTTGTTGCTGGTAGAAAAAGCTTTTAAGCCTCCATGGGGACACTCAGAATGGAATGTCAGCGTCCATTTGAGATGTATGTGTAATCAAAAGTGAACTTGCATCCCACATCGTGTTTATTATGTGTCTAAGAAAGCCATTTTCATGACTCAAACTAAGCAGAATTCCCAGCTTTCCACCACACCACCACACATTTACTTGTTTTTATGTCCTGTTTGTGACGCATAGTAGTCGGCTAGCTTCTTTTTCCACGAGGAAAGTGCAGACCCTTGGAAGATCGCCAGAAATTCAGAAAATCGAACCAGCCTTCTTTACAACGGCGATTCCTGGCAGAGGCAGACGACCAGTGTAATGTCAGCTGCACTTTGAACCATGAAACGTGCCAATTCACGATGTACTAAAGAGCACACGCCAAATAACGAAGAAAATTTCATGGGATCTTCCCCCACAACTAAAATACACGCAAGTCTCTAGAAAATGTTATGAAGAAAATTTCAACATGAATAACAGCTTAATACATGCTTTTTTTCACTAAGAAGTGGGCTCTTTTGTGACTTTTATTAAGACCGTCTCAAAATACGTATAATATAAGAGTAGTTCGTAGTTCAAATATTCGTATTTCAGGCATTTTTGGAATTCTTGCCAAAACAATTGCAGAGTGGAAAATCATAGGAGGGTAAGTAACAAAATCAAAATTTTCTGAGAGAAACAGTTGCTGAACATACTACCAGCTCGCCGTTAAACTACTTGCAGGGACTTGCAGAACAGAGCTCTTTATGCAAATAATTATCCTTTATATATAGCCCTATCTGATGTAATAAAGTCATTTTCTCAATAAATTATTCTTAGCCCCTTATTGAGCCTGTTATTCACTTAAAATTATTATTATTATTATTATTATTATTATTATTAGTATTATTATTTTTATTAAATAAATAATGGTATTATCATATACGTAAAGTTTTTCTTTTTAATCTGTCGTTGAACAGATTAAAAGTTGGACAGTAGTGACACTTCCAGTAACAATCAAACTCGTGATCTTGTATCTGAACCTATGACCCGACATTACATTCTTTTAGACATATACTATGTACGCTGATATATACAGCTTAGAAAACAATGTTTAAAATAAAACACATTTCAAATAAAAATTAGAGTATGTGACAGTAATATCTCTAGAGCACATTAAACGGAAGTATTGCAATCACTATAAGGATGTATATTTATAAACGACCTCATTAAATATCATGGACTCCTTTAAAATACGTATTTCGCTTTCAAACGTCCTTCGACGAGTACTAGTCATTTAAATAACTTTAGTTTTCAATGTTAATACAGCGTTTTAACAAATACTAAAACGGCATTTCAGCAAAAACTGGTCAATGAAAACGAGATTGTTATGTTTTCTGGCTCATTTGATACGAAAACTGAATTAACGCCCGAAATAAATGTGTTTTGCCTCTTAATTACTTGTTTGATTTCCTCGGAAGCAATGCCTAATGGATATCAACATTTAATTTGAATAACATTAAATGAAATTGATAATTACTGCGTCATGTTGAGCATTTTTTGAGGTAAATACTGATTTGGAATTGTTGCAAAACGATTTAGCAGCTGTACAAGAGAAAGAAACCAGGGTGTGAAGAACATGACGTCAATCGCAGCGCATGGTTCTTCTGTTGCAATGTGATCTACAGGGCAGCGGTCAACGCGCTGAAGATTCTAACGCATCCAATTTGTGTAGAATGATGGTGATCAAAGTAGGTGCTCATCAAATTTCCTCAGGTTTCTTTTAGATGCCATTCCATCATCATTTTCATTACTCTAAATTCATTTTCATTTCTCAATAAATAATCATACACAATAATAGTTAACCTATTCATCATAATGCGCTGACGTTAACGCTGTTACGGGCGGCACAATAACGACCGCGTTTAGATTATGAAGGGTCTCCGGCAGTGTGTTTATGACGGCAGTCGCAAGCTGCGGGATCTGCGAGTTTGCATTCTACCTTGAGCGTGGATGTTCGCTTGAGTGCGGCGGCATAGTGGCGCCTATTCCAACCACTATGTGGCACATTCATTATCCAAATCCTTCCCAGTCTGTTCCCTGCCCGAATGTTGGGTAAATTGTAACACGAAGAAAACTGTTGTGTGAATGTAGAACGAATTAGCAGCTTCGCAAGTTCCACCTGGGCGTCACCAAAACCCAACTGTAAAAGGGTGCAAGCACCGTCAATGAGCTAGGAGTCTCGCGAAATTAGCTCATGTGGCAGGGCGCAGTGAACACGTAGAGGTTAGGGATAAGATATCGCTGGGTTTCAAAAGACAAGTGTATAAGGGAGGGTAGGGAGCGACCGACGATTACCGAAAGGTAAAGCTATCGTTAAAATGCTCAGAGGTGCTGCTGCTGCTGATGTATCGACCTCTCGCGATTAATGCCTTAAAAAACTAGTAAGAGGGGTGTGGAACGGCGCGGCACTACTTATTTATGTATTTTAAAAAAAATTCGTTCAGAAAGAAATTTGAACAGTATATTCAATCAAATTTCGAGATATTTGCTCTAAATAGAAAGTATTGCTCCCTAGAAGTTTTATAACTTCCACTTATCAACAGATTTTATAGTGTAAAAACTTCATTTTAATAATACCTCAATATTAATCGAATGGACGCTTATCGAGCATTTGCCGTTACGTCATATGCAAGACCAACTAGATTGTGTAGTTGAATTTTAGTGGGTCTTGACGGTGTAGTTGAAATTTAGTGGGTTTGTTGTGCAAGTTGCAATTGATCTTAAAAATAGACGTATTATGATATTATGGATAACGATGAGAAGGTAGAGAGCTTATTGATTTCAAATTAGTGTTTCTAAATACAAAGATTAGTGATGTATACTACTACAAACAGTATGTGGAGCTACCATTTTACACACATATCCATCTACAAGAAATAGTCAGGGTTTATGATTAAGTGATGCAGTTCGTTTTTGAGTTAAGGTAGATATTCCGTGATACAGTCCACTGCAACGTAGAAGTACAGATGTAAGTAAATATAAACAATTTCAATTATATTTTTAAAAACGTCTTTAACTATGTTCCCACAGACTGGTGATTGTATTGTTCCAGAATTCGTGAACTTCCCTCGTTTGATTAGTTTTCAAGAATAAGTACTGAACGACCAGAAAAAATGTTTAGAGGTTCTCGATTTTCCGTACAGCGCATACGTTGTACGTTACTGTTGCAAGTTTTATACAATTCTTTCGCGATATTATCCCAATTCAACTAGTATATTTTAATTTTGCCTATATCTTCCAAATAATTATCTTCAATTTTTTTAACTGCATTCATCCGCCTTTTTTCAATGTCGGGGAAGAATAATAAAGCAGATTAACAATGCGTTGATAGTTTTTGAAAATTGATTATCATTAAGAGCTGTTACGGGAGATTAATTTACTATCAAAACTAGTCCGACCAGAGACACCTTTATTGAGAAGTGTTTGGGGGAGAGCTTAGAAGTTCCAGACATTTCCTCCCTTTACACGTTCGTTTTGAGGCTATAAATCGGAACATTGGTATAATTATTTCTGGACGACTAGGCGTTTCGTTCCTGTGTTGGTGGATTCTTCTCTGCCGACACAAGGACCAGGTTAACTATGTTGTGAAACGACGATCATAAAAATCGAATTGAGCCTCGAGTCATTTTTATTAGAAACCTGACGTGACTTGTGTGGGAGAAAAAAGGAGCTTTATGTTTTGTAGATCATATGTTTTATAAACAAAGGTTCCGAAACCATCTGGTTTAAATTTTAAAAATAGTTCAAGGCACAGAAGAGATGAACGATGCGCTATTTATTCCCGAGGAGAGCACTTTTGTGTCGCAGGAAACTATCAATCTGCCAAAACAGTTTGATGATTGGAGGCACCATTGTCATCTTATTTACTGCTGCAGTAAACTTGAATTAGTGACGAGTGGGCATTATTTCATAACTTACAAGCAGAGTCGAATTTTACGTGTCACGTACTACTCCCACACTGTCATCATGAAGTGACATTTCCGGCATTTCAATATACCATTCAATAGTCTAGGAAGAAAGTGAAAAATTGATAAGACAAGTGCGACGACAAATGTCACTAGAGGCTCCTTCATTAGAAATATTAAGGACATTCCAGAGGAATGCCGACGTAATGGAGGTGGCAACGTTAAAGGTGAGCATTTGATTTCAGATCACGTTTTAAGGCAACGGCCGCTGTACTTGCAAACACTGTGTTCGTAAACATTTATCACTGATTACACTACTATATCAAATGACTTCGAAGTAATGAACGACATTAAATGAAATTGATTTTTTGTTAAATTCCATATTTTTCTCATATATTAGATAATAATCTGACACATAGAGAGGAACGAAAATGGAATTAAGGATTATCTCTCTCATAAAAAATAGCTATAAAAGAGATAAATTAAAATATACGTTAGGACAATGCTGCAACTGGAATCGGAGGTAATTGACGACGAGATGATACATTGAAACTGGAGTTGGCAATCATCCTTCATTTTCTCTTCCTTTCATTCTCATCGCTGCTTGCGGACGAATTAAAAAAGTTAACGATTACATCGCCAATTCTATCATGACATCTACGTACTCGCAGTCCTCCCCTACCCTTTTCTTCTTCATGAAGGCCTTAAGGGGATTGGGTATTTCCATTAATTTGGTTTGTAAGTGTGGAGTGGAAACAGCGAAGCTCAAAGATAGCGGGTGGGCCGTTGTCCTTCGTGGCTATTTTCACTCGTTTTGCAACGAATACGAACAATCGCACGGACTTTATTGATCCATGAAATAATGATCATAGACCGTGCGATTATTCGTATACGTATGTGATCCAAAAGGGACTTTTTTTTCCAAATTTCCAAGATCCACATTTTTTAAAGTTTTTTATAACTATAGAATTATTTATAAACCTAAAAAATACATTTCCTGGTAATTTTCAACATAAAATATGTAGTCCTGAAATGATCAAATATTATATGAAAAGGCAATTAGATTTTGGCAACAAAAGCATGGAATGGTTTGCCCTATTAGGTGTAAGAAAAAAATAAAAAAGGACCGGTGTCTTTTTAAATTAATATATATATTGTCAGACAGTCTTTTGTGTATACTATTTGCTAAGTGTTAATTTTTGAGAGCATAAAATGAATAATTTTTAATGCAACAAAAAGTTGAAAATAAGTTTTTTGACTTATAAAACATTTAGCCTTTTATGCCATTAACTATTGCCCCTTAGTTTTTCTTGGAACTATTTGCTAACTTCAGTTTTGAAATGCTCTTCCGCGTAGTACATTACTTCATCAGTATAATCATGCATAAGCTCCTTTAATATATTGCATGATATAAGAAGAAAAGTAAGTTCATTCCGGCATAATCTGTAAAAACAAAACCGTTGCTGACAAAAAGACCTTATGATAGTAGACATTTTGCCTAGCTTGAAGCACCTCATCGAAAACTTTTGCACCTCTGAGTATCAAAAGTGCTGTACGTTGAGGTGCTTCACGTTGTGCAAAAAGTCTCTGATAGTTCAACGTTGAAGACAGCGTTCACACATCGACCTGGAATCGATTGAAGGAAATTGGCAAAAATATCTCTCAGGCTATACTTCGATTTTTCTATAGTAGCCGATGACATTAGGTCATTCCTATGTCTCCTGCCTTATAAAGAGAATTTTTTAACAGTAATAAGCACATTTCCGTAGCCACGAGCCCGGTTGACAAAAAAGTTCGCGAATTAATAAAAAATATTCATTTTTTAATACAGGAGGTGTAACAATTACCTAATGTCATCGGCTACTGTAGAAACATCGATGTGTAGATGGACTATATTCTAGAATTCTCGATCATTCAATAATCTTTTTGTTGTAAAGATTCCATCGTAGGACCTCCAGGGAGAACGAAGTACCTGCAATTGTAGACTTGCTGCTATACAATGAGTATTGCATCCTGGCCGAGAAATATTAGCTCAGCACAATAATCTTAAACGACTCCCAGGATATGTCCGCAATAAGGTTCTTGATGCGTAAGGAGAGTGGATGGCTTCACACTTGGAATCACTCACAGCAGGAGTGAATCATCCAGGGGGTGCGTAGTTCCAGCTGGTTCAGCCTCGTCGCTGTCACAGCGTGATTTAGTCACAAACAGAGCTTTGATGCGAGGCATATCTTACTGTAAACGTTCTTATTACAACAGGACACAGGCAACATAACGTCAGAAGTCAGCTAACACGAGGGCATTTAAAAATGAAGTTTTCCCATCAGACATCCCAACAGGATGTAGATGAAAATGTGAGTGTTCAGAGCCACTTTTGATGCACAGAGAATTGAAATCACTCGCAATGAAAACGAAGAGTATGAATACATTTATTTTAAGCTTTGCATTACCTTCAAACAAACATTTCGTTGGAATTTCAAGAGATAAAACTAAGATGATCTAAGTCTAAGATGAATGTCAGTATTGCTCGCGGATAAATGTACTTTTAGTGGTAGGCAAACTTGTGCAAGAACTTGTCCCTATCGCCACAAAAGTGTAGGAACTATTTGAAACTCAAACCCCGCCACTGATATACTACTGATTCAGAATATTGCCTTAATTTAGGTTCTTCAGCAAAGCTATGTTCCAGAAATAGTCTCGCCATTCAAAAGATATATTACATCCTCCGTAATATTGCATTAAAACATGCTTCATAAAAATATAAATTATAGCCCACACATTAGCTATAATTAGAGGACCCTTCTTGGGAATTCCTCAGAAACTATTTCGAATTTTGATTGTAAATAAATTATATATCAACATTAAATAATATTTTATATAATGTATACATTGGCCAATTTACTAGGGTTATACAAGATTTGTTCAAAACCTGCAAAGGCCTAAAAGATCGACCACGGATTAAAAAAATCTAGAATACTACCTCCATCTTAGATCTCCCTCAAACCCTATATCTGATCTTTTACTCTTCCTTTTCATTTTCTCGCATTTACTAACGAAAGAAGAGAAATAATTGTAATAGTGCGCCGGAAAACGGCGAATTTTCGATACAAAAACTCTTATTGCGAGGCCCTGTTAAGGAAAAAGTGAATAAATCCAGTTGCTTAATATAGAAAAAAATCCTGTAACACAGTAGTAAAAATCCTGTAATCATGCAGCCAGAATCCATGTTTTGTGGGTCTTTCATACCGAAAAATCGGTTCACGGCAAAACTTGTGTCTGTGCCTGTGTGCCTATCCTTCTGTGCACAACGCTAGCGCGTAAACCATACAGCCGATTTTCTTCAAAGTTGATATTTCCCAACCGTTCTAGCTGATATCGCGGACCATGGAATTTGAAACCGAAATTTTAATTTTGTGAGGTACTTTACATGAAGCCCTTGAGAATATTTCAAATTTAAAAAAAGCTCTAAATTGTTTTGATTAAATGTTGTTGTTGAATAGTGCAAACAACGTTTAAGATAATGGGGTACGTCTCATATTCGTTAACATCCCCGATTTTTCGAAAATTGAAAAAAATTAAAACTTCGAAATTAGAGATAATGATTTTTGTCTCAGTTAAAGTTTGTTGTACAAAAGTAGCTCTTCAAAAAATATCATGAACAGTTTTTTTTGAAAAAGGAGTAGTTTTTGTGGATATTGCGATTGGAATGTACTAACAAAATCTCAAAAAACGCTCATTTCTTTTCTTTAATTTTTTTTCAGTTATGTAATAAGCTACAATAAGAAATATGGCGCTAATCTCATTTTCAAGTATTGCTAGGGTTTTCGAAAATTACCAAAAACATTTCAAAACGATGAAATTGAAGATATGTGATTTTTACATCAAACGAAGTCTATTGTACAAACTTAGTTTAAAAAAGGTTAACTATAATTTTTTGAAAAAAAAAACATTTTTTTTGCTTAATTTCTTTTTGAAATTGATGAAATGTATACAGGTTTCACACCACCGACGGGCCATGTAAAAAATTGAATGAATGACATGAAAAATAATATATTTTTTATTATAATTTCCTATTGAAAATGCCAGTATTAATTATGTTTTTCCTTTCCCGCATTATTACTTTTTACTCAATGTGTATTCTCAATGTATTCATGTATTTCTTTTTAAGCAATCCGCAAAGCTTAATAGAAAGTTCGCAACAATGCCGCATCGATTCAGAAGCACTTGAGTAGCACTTGTTTTGTTAGTATCTTCTCTCTGCCGAGAAACCATGCGAGTTCTCTTTGTTGAAAAGCAGTAGTGTTTGTTCATATATGAAGTACGGACGTTAAAAGTCGGTGATGAAATGAAATGCTATCGAAACTGTTATCTTACGACAAAAGGCATCTCACGAATGTTCGTAATTATTTTTATGTCAACTTCATAAATATTCTATTGTATGTAATGTATTGACATTATTAGTCACGCGAATGCATATAGTTTTGATAATGCTGCGCTGGCCTCACTTCGTTACTCACTTCTTAGTTGAATTGGACGTTTTGAAATAATGGCTGAGGTGTTAGTAGTGCAGAAAATGCAATATTCGAATATCACGTAGCAGTTTCCAATAACGTGAGGAATATGATGCTAATATGAAGGAGCTCGAATTTCTCCCACAGTGTTCGAACTAGATATCACTCTTTTATTGGCCCTGGGTTTTTAAAAATTCACAGATATTTAATGATTGAAGTCATTTGAAAAACCACTATGCCGTGTGTTAATTTTCGTCCGTAGGTCCGGCTGTGTGGCCCGGAGAGTGCTGCGGCGCAGAAGGGGGAGGGGCAGCCGCCTCACGTCATCGCCCTTGAGACGTCACGAGCTCCGCCGATCGCCGCGCGGGCGGGCCACGTCGCGGAGCCGCGCGAATTTTGCGGACGCTCCGCTTAAATTTAGCCCGTGTGGCGGGTCGCTACGCGAACGCCCACAGCGCGCCGCGTTGTGCAGCGTTTCTTCGGCTCGCGTGTGCCTCGGAGCCCTACCGACCGCTTTTTACGTTTCTTTAATTCTTTCTTTCTTGATTGATTGATTAGTGATTCCAGGTGCGTGTGAACGACACCCACTGGCTGGCGAGATCCAGCGCCGACCTTACCCGTAGGTTTGCCAACCAATATCCAAGCTTTGAGGTCCCTACTAATCTCCTGTCATGTGTGCTAGTGTGTATGTGTAAGTAAGGGGTGAGGGTAGAACCAGGAAGAGGAAGGAAAAATCGCGCGCGGTCCGCGGCCCATTTCTTAGCGTACTGCTCCAGCATTCGCCTGATGTTGATGGGAGAAATCGCGGGAAGCTAGAGATCAGAGCAGTTGGAAACATAATAATGATGATAAAAGGATAAGAATTATGAAATAATAAGAGGAATGAGTGAGGGACAAATGTACGAAACCCGAGAAACTTCTGTACCCTTAGCTATAATGCTGGGCGTTGACTGCTACTCCTCAGGAGACCCCAAACGTCGATGTGTATTTAGTGTTTGTTTGTAAGCATTTACTTAATTTATGAGTACCTTGTTCTCAGCAACATTCGTAGACTAGGAACCACATCACGCAAAACAACCACCAAATAAGACCCCAAGAACAACTAAAGCAGTGCAGTCGACGAGGATAGCGCCGACTAAAAGTGGTTGAGATCCGCAAAGTGAATTACTGTCAACAAAACAAAAAAAACAACAAGAAAATATCCCGCCTCTGTTCATGGAACGCGGACTGTATGTCCACCGTTCTCTTTGCCAGCTTCGAGCGCGAAGGCGGCGAAAAAGCGCGTAGCCAGGCAGCTCATATGTGTGTGTAGTTGGCGGAAGAGGAGGGGGGGTGCGCGCTCCGGCCGGAACCGCGCGGCGGTGGGCGCCAGCAGCGCCGACGAGCAAAAAAGAGCGAAATTACTCCGAGCGGCCTCCAGGGCGGAGGCGGAGGCGGAGCGGTGGCAGCGGCCGCGGTGCGGTGCGGCAGGCCGAGGACGCGGGGAATTTTCGGCTGCGGGGCGGCGCGGTGGGCTGGCAGCAGAGCGTGCTAGAAATAGAGGCGGCCGTTATCAAATTTGAGATGACACGGGCGATAAGGATAGTGACGGCAATGACGATGGTGGCGGCAATAGTGACGGGTGCGTCAAGAACGATGGTTGCGGCAATGACGATAGTAGCGACAATGACGATAGAGGCGAAAACGACGATAGTACCGGTAATGACCATAGTACCGGTAATGACGATAGTACCGGTAATGACGATAGTACCGGTAATGACGATAGTACCGGTAATGACGATAGTACCGGAGAGGATAGTACCGGTAATAATTGTGTTAACAATACCGAGGACGATATCAGAACTGACGATGGTAAAGATTGATGGTGGCAGTAGAATTGACGGCGTTAGCGGTAATGACAGTCATTGGAATGACGACCGCAGTGGGAATGTCAATGGTAACGGTAACAGTGCCAGTAGGAGGAATCACCTAGGTATGGGAATGGTGGCAATGGCCATGATTGCAGCAACGAACGCAATAGTGATAGCTTCACAATGGTGGTGTTTCACGCTATCAATGTTGCAGGAACTGAAAAAGAGGCGAGAGTTCCAGCACGAAGCAAATGAGTTAAATGGTGGGAACGACCCTAGAGGCAAAAAACGCGTTTTCCTCACACCGCTCAAACAAACCTGACAACGCCTAACATCCTCACTTGGTAATAATTTACACGTACTCCAATAGTTGCAAAAACATCGTAATATTATTTTGCCGATGCGTGTGTTTGGGGAATTAGTAATTTACTGGAATATATTGGGTAGAGCCGAGTATTCCTAAACAATACATATATTTTTCTACATTCTAATTATTCATAAATACACAGAGATGAGATCTATGGTTGTATTAACATTTTTGTTGAGATCTTTTTGTTCGAGTGCCACGGCTAAGGAATATAGATATTTATAATAAACCATTCGCCAAAAATGACCTCTATATACACAGATGAAGAGGTTACATTCAGAAATTTTGAATTTCAGGTTCAGTATTTGTGTCTAAAAGTACCTCTAAATAATTTTATTTTATTTTACAAAAGTTATTTTAAAAAATATTGTTAAAAGAAGACTTTCTTTTCTTAAGGTACAAATTGTACAATTTCAAAACCTGTTTATAAAAATATTGTTATTCCTTACATTCCCAAATTTACCGTACACTCATAAAACAACTTCTACTAGGTCAAATTTAATTTTTAGATTCGTACACAAAGTGCTAAAAAATAACATTATTAAAAATAACGCGGATAAGGTTGAGAAAGTGGAGAAACAAGATGTTGAATTAAAATCAATTGCACTCAATGCCCCAAAGCTTATATTACTCAGATCCTAAGAAAACGTAAACAAAGAGTATCTGAACATCAAATGAACATAAAAGAACCTCGGTCTCGAAACATCAACTCGAAAACTAAACTCGGTCTCGAGATATCAACTCGTTAGAGGGCATAAGATGGATTTCGAACAAGTAACGATTCTGGATCAAGAATCGCGGAAGGGCGCAAGAATTGTCAGAGATGTTACATATAAAACTAAACCAAACTTTAAATACCATGGTAGAATCCAATTCTTTCGGTGAAATTTACGACTGATTTCTTTTACATTTCAAAAATCAAAATTAATTTTTCTTCCTCAGTTGACAAGGAAGGGGTTCCTTGTCGGCTAAAATACAATACTTGCTTTTAACAAACTCCAGTTCTCACTCAAATTGTTAACAATATTGAGCAAATCAAATGCGCACTCTCACTGTGTTTAAATGTTTTTTTAATATGTTTTAAATAATATAAATAGTTGTAACTAGTTACAACTTACATTCTAACTGTATTTAAAACAAGGTAATTTTCAAGCAAGTATAGATATAGATACAGATATATGTTTTATTGGTAGTTTATTGTAACTTCAAGTAACACTCTGTTATCCACCGTTGTGAAGTGGAGCTTATATTTCGACTGCAGTATAATCCAATTTTGAAATATGTACATATATTTTGACTTCAAACCATATGTCTGAAGATGTCTACAAGGTAGTAGCCAAAACGTTACACCAACGTATAATGTAGTTTAATAAAATCACAATTATGTGTAAGTGTGAATAAATGTGACTGTGTAGAATTTGAAAAGGAACTGTTTTTTTATTTACAAGCCTACAGTCATTCATCAAGAGAAGTGAATAATGTTACTAAAGTTGGTACATTAGCATCGTAGGATGCGTTTGTAATGCCAATAATAAACGAAGAAGTGACTTCAATTATTCCTTGCTCTCTGTATTAGCCTTTTTCAAGTTCGTGATGTTAAAATATGTTGAATGAACTGTAACTAAACATTTGATGTCTACAATACTTCCTATCCTATATTTTTGGAGATATGAACTGTAAGATAATTAAAGTTTAGTAGCTATATATTCTACTTTCTATTTGACAGCACAATTGTAAATGTATGCATCTAGAAACCCCTAAACGTTTTATATCCCATTTCCCGTAGTTAAAACTGTCACTTTAAGTTCAGCACAACTTAAAAATGTGTTCCGGTGTTAAACTTTTTCTTGGGAGATATTTATATACAATTTCTGGGAAAAGTGAACTTCAGTTTCAAAAGCATTGGCCGGATGCATGCCGAAGTGGCTCCTAACATATTCTCGCTAAGAATCTCTTTGAAGCGCCTCCTGGACGTAGACGCGTCGACGCGAAGACAAGAAGCAAACACTTCACATAATTTACGAGAAGTGCGTCGCGCACATTTAGAACAAATTACCTCGTTTTTCACCTCTTCCTGCAGCAACAAAGCAAATGCTAATTCAATGCCAGTGATGATGATGTGTTGTCTCAGGTGACACATACGCGAGTTAAGTCATACAACTTAATATTATTGGATGTTCGTTTGCCATGTACGGCATAATTTTTATCTTGTCATAATGGGCGTGTCAGACAATGGAAATTTGCACGACGTACAAGTTCCCAAAATTTGTAATTGCAATATTCTTCTTTGTTGTCATTGCTCATACAACCCGAACCTGAAAAGTATGATTTGAGCAATGAAACTACAGTTATTAGTCACAGGAGAAGTTTGGTTGCCTCGCATATCCCTTTTGATATTGATTCAGTCAATCCAAAAAATGTGCACAGACAGAGTGACACATTGACTCACCATTATCAAGTGTTCAGAAGAAAGATGATTTCGTCGTTTGTAGAAATTACTATAAACTAAATTACCTTCCTTATAGTAATGTAACCATTTTTATTGCTTATAAATGTATTAACTTCGTTAGCTTACGATCAGCATTGTCTCATATAAAGGACAGGAAGGAAATTCTTCATTACCCAACTATTTTTTACAATACTCAGTGTCTTCGGCAACACAGGAGTCAGATGATGATTCAGAACCCAGAAAGAGTACGAGAATATGTTGCGTACATTCCAGCAGGAGAAAGTAAGCACTCACGCCTGCCACAGCATTTAATATGCACGTGTATTGCAAATTGCCTTCACGGCAGGTGACGCCCACGAACGTACAAGTTTATTCACCGCCTGGAGTATTATGAAGCCTCTAGAAGGCAACCATATCATCTCGCAACGAAGTCACAAGTTCATGAAACATGCGCTGTGTCTTTCTGGACAGAAAGGTTCACGCTCCGTTGGGCGTCTCCCTCCCGCACGCCCCTGTGTGCGACGCCCGCCGCCGCTCCGCTCTTCCTGGAATCTTGACGAGGAAGGAGGCGGCGGAGGCGGCGGGGCGAACCTGCGCGACTTTCGCGCTCCGCGCATACCACGCGCACACGCGCCGCCGCCGCCGCAGTCAAGACATCCGGAATGCGCGCCGACCTCAGGGCGCGCTCAGCCAGAGGTGGCGACGGGATGAGGGATACCGCGGGAGGGCGCCATGAGGACAGCAAAGGCCGGAGACGTGATGAAGGATGGCGCGGAAGGGCGCGATGGGGACAGCTAAGGCCGGAGACGGGATGAGGGATGGCGCGGAAGGGCGCGATGAGGACAACTAAGGCTGGAGACGGGATGAGGGATGGCACAGGAGGGAGCGATGGAGACAGCTAAGGCCGCTGACGGGATGAGGGATGGCGCAGAAGGGAGCGATAGGGACAGCCAGGGGTGGCACGAGATAAGGGATGGCGCGGAAGGGCGCCATGAGGACAACTAAGGCCGGAGACGGGATGAGGGATGGCGCAGGAGGGAGCGATGGGGACAGCCAGGGATAGCAACGGGATGAGGGATGGCGGGGAAGGGCGCGAGGGGACAAGCCAGGGATGGCAACGAGATGAGGGATGGCGCCAGGAGCAATGAGCGACGCAATGAGGACAGTCAAGCGCGCGGCGACTGAATGACCAGGAGAATGAGGAGAGATGACGCCATGTGTTCCGGTGGAACTTCATTTTAGCACATTTTAATGTACATTTTAACTCCCGAGTCAGTGCAAAGTGCAAAATGCCGTGCCAAGTCTGGTTTTAAGCGATATTAAATTGTTTGTTTCCGGGTGAGGCTGGGAAGATATGATAAATGTCGTTTTCGAAGCTAGATCCATTAAGTAGCTATCCTTATCGCCAAAACAGATTTACTAAGCTCAGAAATTTCTCACGGTCAGAATCGATTATTTCGTGTTTGTATGTCCAACCCTCATTAAGGTACTATAACGATCATGGTATATATTAAAGCATGTTAACACGGTTGAGTGCGTTCTTTCCCCACATGAGACATCCGGCACTGACCACACAAACAGCTTGCCGGCACGGCCCCAGCAGGATACCCTGAGTGTCTCCCTACAGCGAGGACCGCCGCAATCGGGACAAGGCTCTTAGCTCTCGACTGGTATTCCGGTCATGTGTTGGTAGTGTTAAATGGCATGTGTGTCGCGAATGTCGTAAAGTAGGGTCAAGAACGAGGAAGGAATGATCGGCTTGCGATCCGTGACACCTTTTGTTCTGAGGGTACTGCAATGTGTATTCACGCGGGCATTGATAGGAGAAACCACGGATGAATTACCTATCAAAGTAGCCGGCCACTTTAGGATTTCTCTTTCCAGACAACGACTGAATCCTGACTGAGTGACTAAAATCCTGCCTTGACCGTGGCTTGAACCCTAGGACTTTCCAGTCAGAGCACTGCAATTGACGTCAGTTACGCCCTTGAGCCACCGTAGGTGGTCACACGGGTCAGCTACAATTATATGTATTAGCCTTTACAAATACGTCTAATTATGAAAACAAAATGGGTGCTTGAGCGTGTCGCAGCAGCCCTAGGCCACCCCGTCGTGGCACGCGACACTTCCCAAGGCACGTGTGCGGCCGCGGACGTCGACGCGGCAAACAGGCGATGGCGCCGCCAGCGTCTTCATGACGCCTCCCGCCGGGGGGACCCGCTTTTTGTGAGCTAAATTAGGAGCGCCCAAAATATGGGCACGAACCATGGGCCGCACCCGCCGACGACGAAGAGTTAAAACAGCTTAAAAGCTGCATTAGGCCGGCAGAGTTATTGGCAGAGGCGCGCATGATAGTGAGAAGAAAAACTTCAGTAAAGTAGTTGGAGGTATGGGACAGTTATTACGGCATGAAAAGGGGATGCAAGAAATATGGGCTGGGCTCGAAGCATGGAAGGTGGAGTAAAAGGTAAAATCATGGACCTTCTGTTTCGATTACATTTCTTGGTATTAGGTCTGTTTATTGCCGCGTATACAGCGAAAGCATTAATGCGGAGTAAACTCTGGTGCCGGCACTTTTGAGTATTGGTATGCAATGCTTACATTTGCTTTCGTTTAAGGACGAATAAGTAGTTACTTGCGAATCTATTGTTTATCTCATAAAAGACGCATTATTCTCACGTGCTTATGTAACGAACCGGTGTTTTTTATTCAAATTATGTAGTTACAGTGTAATATAATAACCTGAACTAGTTGCTTTGTTGGTATAGATTTTCGCATTTATATTGCTGTGAACCAATATTGTGTATTGTACTCGTATTACGCCAGAAACATTCTTTATCAACGAAAAAGCAAATTTCGCTTTTAATATATCTTACATTTTTACACGCCTTGGTATATTTTTTCCTTCCATTTTATCTGGAACAATCTCTGTTTCATTGTAATAATGCAGAGGAATAAATTGTAATTGTAATTACTTGCAGCAAAATTAGACTTGTGAATCCTAGACTCAAATATTTACGCACCTAACATGAATAAACTCATGGCAGATAAATATTGGTTATATACGGCATCAAGCAGCCTCTGAACAACTATTTATTTAAACTGACTGAGCACAAATTCAAACTAATCGTTAGCATGAGAAACTGTTATCAAATGGCATTGGCATGCCTGTTAAATAAGCTTTCGACATTCATTAGGCACATTTAAATGGAATTTCAGTTGTCCTGAATGATAATTACAAGGTTTCCCTACTGTCTTATTGCTGTCAACTGCCCTGTTTTACAGATCATTAAACAGTTTAGAAATTCAATATAGATTAAATTAGCAGTACTCACAACAAATTGTTTTAGGAGGTTCAGATTCACCGAATTATTTATTTTCGAGACCGTTGAATAAGAAATGCTGACCAGTGTTCGTTAGGTCACGAGTACACATATTCCCTAGTGTAAAACGTGTCAGTAAATTATTTCGACCAGACATAACAGGCGGAAAGTTTTATTTGCGAATACTTAAACAAGCACGTTTTGAATCAAAATACGATTTAATTAAAAATTCACGGTAAAAATGTTTTTAGCGGTTTTTAACCAAATCAACAAAATTGCCCTGGGGGACAATCACTGCGAAGCAAGAAAGCACGATAAACAAAAAGCAGTCTTAAGCAGCGATTAACCAAAAGCCCCGTTGTACGTGCGCTTGTATGTCTTAATGTACGAGGGAAATTATCACAGCTGATGTCTGGCTCAAAGTGAATTGTTGATGATATTGGTCTATTCTACATTTTATAATTTGCAAACAAAAATATTTCAAATGCGGTTAATGGAATTAACTTTCGGTCATCGGTTTTCGCTTTCGTAAAGCAAATGTGAATCGGGCGAGGGATTCCCGCCGCCGCCAGAGCGAGAAGAGAAATGAGTACGGGATAAGAAGAATTCGCTGAGAACGACATCACAAAAGCAGAAAGGAAGGAGAGCAAAATGAAGCGGAAATGAAAAAAGGACGCGAGGGACAGCGAAGGAAAAGATAATAAAATCGGAGTTCTGAAAGAAAAGGGGAGATGGAACAAATGGGCGGGGGGATGGAGGTGTGAGAGGGCATACATGGGCAAGCGGAGGGCGAGGGGGGAAAGTACGAAAAGAAACGAGCGGCGGGCGGAGAGCACGATGTCATTCACAAAGGTTGAGCGAGGGAGAGAACTCGAAGAAATGAGTGCCAGGTATCAAGATTGAGGCCAGTGCGAATAGCGGTTCAAGCTGTCGGTGCTGGTATGTTAGAAGTAGTAGGTGAAATGAACAAGAGTGATGTTGCGTGTGAGGGCAAAAGCCATGATGAGGATTGAGTGTGAGTGCGAGGACCTGGACCAGGAGGAGAGTGGAGTGTGGTGCGACATGAAAGAGGCGTGAGAGACGAGGGTGGGTGAAAAGGAGAGAGGGTGAGGTGATAGGAGAGAGTGATGGTGATAGGGACGGGTGAGGTGACATGGGGAAGGAGGAGGGCGTGGTGGACAGGGTGAGAAGGTCGAGAGGGCTGCGCAGGGCATAGGCCGAGACGAAGATAGGTATGAGAGAAGAGCGAGACGACGGCTAGGGCGTCCGGCGAGGGCGACGGCTGAGGACGAGGGCGAGGCTGAGAGCGAGAGCGAGGGCGAGGGCGAGGGCGAGGGCGAGGGGCGAGGCAAGGGCAGCGAGGGCGAGGGCGAGGGCTAGGGCGAGGGCGAGGGCGAGGGCGAGGCGAGGGCGAGGGCGAGGGCGAGGGCGAGCCCGTGGTCGAGGGCGTGGCAAGTGCGAGGGCACACGCCGAGACCGAAAGATAGGGCGAGAACGAGAGCGAGGGCGAGAGCGAGGACGAGAGCGAGAACGAGCGCGTGGGAGGAAAAGAGGGCCGGTTAGGCGAGGGTGACTGAGTAGCCAGTGCTCCTGCGGGTGCGGCAGAGCCCGTGTGGAGATTTACGCTCGCAATCCCGCGCCCTCGCTGCACCCCGGGTCAGCGCGCTCACTGCAGCGCCGAGATAATCGGATTACGAATTTTAGTAAGCTTATAAATCTTCTATCGGATTTAGACCCTCCCCCGCCTCCCTTCCTCCCTCTCCCCTTCCTCTCCAGCCTCTCCGCCGCCGTCATCGGGCGCAGCCTAAATTACACTCGACGTTTCCATTAAGCGCGGGCGAAAATCGTGTGCGCGCACGACGCCGAAAATTGCGGCGATTTTTCTGGAAAAAAACTCGCATTCTCGTAACGCGATTTTGAAAAAAACCCGATGCGATGAGCTCAAACGGAATTAGAGAAAAGGATCGTCTTGGATGAGAGGAAAGCATTTTTTTAATACCACCGTCGTTGTGCAAATGGACAAATATAATGTAATGCAGCGTTAACTGTTTAACGATTGTGGTGGAGTAAAATGTTTTTTAAAAACGTTATGGCATTCCTGACTGTATTTAAGTAGAAAACTAAGTAAAATTTATTGAAAGTCCACACAACTGCTTATATTTAAAGACAAAATAAGAGGCATTTGCTCATATTACTTAGTCATGTATAACTGGAAGGAGGACGCGAAAAATTCTTGAAAAGGTTATCGTTATATTCTGAGTGATATTAAAGTAATACACAATTCGAAGTAGCCTTTCACATAACGAAATACTCTTGCTCCTTTCGAGAGACTTTTTTTATTATATGACTATTAAATTTCTATTAAATTAATAATTAATTTGGAGCGCGATCCGGACCTACAATTTTATAAACCAAGCAATGTATATACGTATTTATAAATACATATTAGTGCGCTCAGGGCCATCGCAAAGCCACAGAGCCCCTAGAATGGCAAAGAAGGTACTACTACTTATTAGTAACAGAATATTGGTCGTCCAGTGGTCGAAATTCGACAGTAATTACATTAATTTTTAATTTTTTACGTCATTGCCGTCCTCTTAACAAAGAGTGTAATTGTTTAATTATCGCATTCACCTCTTTTGAATTTTGTTCTATTACTTCATCTACGAATTTCTACACATACGTCATTAGCGTGCATGGTTTGTCTTAATACCCTGCACTGAAAACAGGGGCATTCACTGGGCTTTTCGCCCCTCACGCATGGCTGAGAAATACAACGGAAACGGTTCTCGGGACCTCAACCGCTAAGGGAGCAACGTCTTCGATGTCAACTATACTATCTCCACTACGTTTTGTGTATGTGTATTGTAATGTTAAGTTAAAGAATAACATCATAACGAACTTTTTTTTAAACTAATATACTTCAAGAGCGAAAAAGATTATTACTATTCTTAATTATTTTCACGCACACAAGCTTCACATGGAACCAATTACACAGAAATGAGACAATTATGAGCATGAATACTTGAAAATAGTTTCGGCGTTATCTAAATATTTAAAAAATATAACTTGCTAATAAAAAACAATTGAAAGTGCAATATTGAAAGCTAATTGTGAAGAAACAATTCAAAATCCTTCTACAAATTATTTACTGGAATAAAAAATTAAATAATAAACACAAAACAATATAAGAAAAATATTCAGAGCCTAATTTCTCTCATACAATTAGAAAATCAGAGACTAGACGCCTGTCCATGTATTGTTTTTTGTCATATTGCCGTCATCAGAAATAGTATTCAGTGAAGGTTGGTAAATTTAATCAACTTAGTGCATTTAGAAATGGTAAGTAAACACTGGGAAAGAAAATATCGTAAAGAAAAAGATTCACATTTAGTGGAGGAAATAATGTAATCTCCTCAGATTTCCTGTTGCTTTCATCTACAAATATAACATTTTATGTTTGACTTTCGGTTCGCTTCTGGATCGAAACACCAGAAAAATAATCTTAAAAAAGAAAATTTGTTTAGCCGAGTTTGTTTTCACTCTTCGATGATACCTTCCCTGGCGTTTGCCCAATTTTCCAGAGGCCAACACACGCGGCGATGGCGTCCAGGTCAGGCTCGGTGTCGGGGGAGAGGGCGAGGAGCAGGGGGAGGGATTCACCCCCTCCGGATGTGCGCTAATTACAGAGGGAGCTCGCCCCGGCGCCTCGCGACACGTGTCTGGACACGTGCCCACAACCGCCCCACCCCCTCCCCGCCATGCACCGCCCCGCTGCTTGTACTCACGCAATGCTGCGCCGCCTGCCTGAAGACGCGGCAGAGCACGTTGCAAGGCCTACGCGCTAGGAATGCGACACCCAAGTTTCTTTAGACACGACGATGTTTTAAACTGCAATATTTTAAGTCGATGATTTTCTAACATTGATATTTAATTGGCTGTCCGGGTGACACCGCGTCCATGGCAAAGGTGACGACGTTTCGGTCGCCTGTCTGTGACTTTCCTCACGGCGTAAACATCCAACATTGATGTTTTATGCTCCATGATTTGACGTTTTCAAAGTTATATTTGTGAATGAAAAATTCCGATGATCACAATTTTGTAAATGTTGCAACGTACATATTAATACATATATTAATACACGAAGAGAAAAGTGTTTACCCCTGTTTAAGAATATTGCGCGCAAGGTGTAGCGTGAGATTTGCGTAGTTAAAGTTTACGAAGATTAGGAAGGCAGAAAGATAAAATTTATTGATAATATTTGTTAGAAATAGGTAATAAATAAAGTAATATACGCGCGCAATGCTGCAACACACTACTATCTAACATCATACGTAACTCAAAAACGATGTTTTTAGAGCCTGAAAACATGATTTTCGTGTTCCTTAGGGAACACGAGTTTGCGGAGTTAAAAGTTCAGTGTCCCTCCTGTTTTCGTACGTAGGTTTCCGTAGGTTTTCAAATCTCACAGCGCAGGGCATTAAGGCAAATCACTCCCGCTAATGACGTACTTGCACATGCTCTGGCATGTGAATTAATTGAAGAAAATCAAAAAAGGTATCTGCAATAATTAAACAAGTACACTCTTTGATAACAGGAGCTCAATAATGTATAAAAAAAATGAAGTATTTACTGTTGAATTTCCACCAATGGCCGACCAGTATTCTATAAATAATAAGGGGGGGGGCAGTACCTTTTTTAGGCCCTCGGTGGCTCGTTGGTTAGCGTGCTCGCGTTCCACAGCACAACCCGGGGTTCGTCTCTCGGCCGGGGCAAAATTATAACTGTGCTCTTTTCTTACAAATGCCCCAATATCAATTGTTGTGTGACGATGGGAAAGCCCACCCAAGGTTATCAAGACGGCGGAGATATGCCATCGTGTTAACTACAAGAACCCCTTTTCCCACGGTCGTGAGGCTGGGCCATCGCTGGTCTGCCACGGCCCGTATCAGGCTGTCGATCTAAAGGACAGAACAGTACCTTCTTTGGCCAACAGGAGACTGTCCCTTCAAAATAGCCCTGGGCGCACAAAATTGAAGCTCACTTTTTTCCATTATTATTATGTACTATGTTTTCAGTTACATCATTACAATAAATTAATAAAGACGACCATTGTGAAATTAAATTTTGCAGCTCACGAATTTAATGTTAGAAGTTACTAAATCAGCTTTAAAACATCAATGATTTATTGGACGAAGTATTATTTATATATATATATATATATATATATATATATATATATATAATGTTTTAATTTTGTACATTGACATTTGGTAGCATCGATGTTTTGTTATAGATGTCCCATCATTACTACGCTGGCAGCCTGTGCTCGGCCAACTGCCCACCGCAGGGATGTGAAGAAGGACGCGCAGGGTCCCACGGCGGCAGGGATCGTGAGGTTCAGGGTACACCAGCAGCACAGAAAGGATTTCTATTGAGTTACTGAATCTCAGTAATTCTGTATATCATTAAAAAAGAACAGCGACGTATGCTATCGGAACTTTTTCAATGTGAAATCCGACAGGCCATGAACGTGGCATTGAGTTTGTTCACTACATTTTCTACTAAATTAGTTCATTCTAACAAGAATAATCGGAACAAAGTCGAAAATAACCAATGAGCATAAACTTTCATTAGAGACAGTGACTAAAAGGTAATAACAGAAAATTATGTTACACGAATGTAAGAAGATATATTCATTACGTCGATAGGAATGAAAATTATGAGATTAATCATTACTTTTTTGTTAAATATTAGGCATCAGACCGTAGAAACCAATTCGCCGTGTGTAGTGGAGACTGGAATAACAAATTCATCCATCTACTCAGCTCTATATTTTAAGCTGAGAGCCCGCCCTACAGAAAGATTGAGATTCCTTTACTTAAGCTTGCTTCTTTACACATATTTAAAATTGCCGTTTTGGGAATGTATGGCCACCAAGTTCTTCACTTATTTTATTTCTAAACTTTTCTGTGAAATAATCATGGAATTATATTAATTCTTTTATGTTAATGTTTATACAATTTTAAAAAAATGTTTTCTATTAAAATTTAAGTGTTGATTGATTGGCAAACCATTTACTGTAAGCATAAACGTACAACTTACTATTTCTCTGCATTTCAGTTTTCTCCCTCTGGAAAAGCTGTCGCTTACCAGCGAAAAAAGAAAAGGGTCCAAGTGAGCTTCTATCAAAACAGTATTTTCTCTGATAAGAAAATCACAAAGTTCATGTTACTGAGAGTGACTGTGTTTCAACGACGTACTGAAGTTCTGGGTTATATCTACCAATACACCTAGTTTTTTTCTGCGGAGTATGACTTTCAAGATACTTTTTTGTTTGCGTTGTAATTTTACTTCAATGAACCCAGTGTCTGGGATGACTTAGTAACAAAAATTAAAAGAATCGAACTATTCCATCCAACATTTTTGGAAGCAGCTACTTTTGGACTGTTTACAATCTGTGGTTTATTTACAGCTGGTAGCTAAATATAACATCTCAATGGCCTTGCATTTTTTTCGAGAAATGAATTTCAAGGAAGGCACGAGAGGAGAATGTTAATGTAAATTTCAAAAAGTTAAATAATTATAAAAAAAGAAAAATAGTCATATTTACTCAACAAAATAATAAAAGAAGATTAAAAGTCGGATTAACTCAGTGAAGAACGTACAAGTGTGTACACAGATGTAAAACAGCCAGCTACGAATTACTGAGGGCCGTGAAGAGTGAAATTGAAGGCAAACAGGGCAACTGTAATATGTAATTAAATCAAGGTAAGTAACAAAAATATATCAATATTATTTATCAATATTATTTGAAATATTCAAATTTGTATAAAAAAACTGGATGCATGCTGGAAGCAAGCAAGCATTTTTAAAACCTTTTGAAACAATTAATTTAATTAGAATAATTTAGTTCTAAAAATGTGATTCAGAGATGAATAGGAAAATGAATTTTATTTATTATAAACTTGTTAGATAAATGGAGTTATTGAATTCGTCCCGACAATGGCCTCAGAAAGATATGGTTCTAGATGCAATTTTGGGTAAAAACGATGTATTGATTTACCTACTCGAATTATTTTCTGACAGATCTGTGAGATCTTAAAACATTTTACTCATAGAAAACGTTTTATGAACATGACAGTTTACAAACATGTATCTTTGTATCTTCCGTATCATTGTTAGTGACTTGAGAACGTTTCAAAATGCCCTGCTGTAAAATTCCTTCAAGTCGAATAGAACCTTGTCATTCTAAGATCATGATACTCTGAACGCATATTAAAACATTACAATGGCTCTTCAACGTGTAGAGCCTAAATACAAAACCGTTTTGGAAACCACGTCAATGCACACAAACAACCGAGTTCAAAATAATTGTAAATACCAGTAATTAACAAAAATCCAGGTCTTGGATACTCCCATTTGAGAGACCAAATAACTTCACTACGAGAACGGAACTTCACGTGTCCCAACGCTTTTGTAAGGTAGCAACCTATAGGTATAAAATGTCCGCTTGCTTCCGTTTGCATTACTATCACGAATCAGTTCCGGAACCAATAAATCCAAGTAGCTCATTAATCCCAATAACGTTCGGTCCAACATCTCTAAGTGAGAAGACTGGAAAGAAATCTCCGAACGAGTGTTCAGAAAGTAGGCGCGCCATCCTTGCAGACGTCATTGCTATACAAGGAAGTAAAAAACAGTGACCGGCCTAGCACACGGGCGGCGCGGCGGCCCGGCGCCAGCGAGGCGGCGGCGCCGCTAGCGAAAGTGGAGGTTCCCGGAATGTGACCTCGCGGAGGCCACCGGCGCCTCCGCTGCCCCCACCGCCGCCCGCGCCGCCTCCTCGCTCCCAGCGCTTGAAAGACTCAGCGTAGTGTGCGGCCAGTGCCGGACCCAGTGGCACAGGACCAGGCGCTACGGCGTCCAAAGCAACGTTCGAGGGTTCCTTCGATTCATTATTTATGTTTATGTTTCCGATTAATTGATATGGACACCAGTCCCGTTAGAGTGGTGCACGTTGTATCCCGGTAGGAGGCAGTGTTCCTCCTTCACTTATCCACCGCCGGCCTACATGTCGGTTTGCAGGGTGTTTCGCCTTCCAGGTCTCTCCGATATCGGCGTACTGCCCTCACCCGGACCTAGTTCTTATATCCTGTCTGGCTTCCTGACATGTGCGGTAGTGTAGTGTAGTGTAGTGTAGTGTGTGTGTGTGTGTGTGTGTGTGAGTGTGTGTGTGCGCGCGTGTGTGTTTGTGTCTGTGTGTGTATGTGTAATAAACGGGAAGAAGAGAATAAAGATGAGGTAGGATAAATAGTCCGTGATCTATTTGTTTAAAGACATGCTTGAGCATTCGCCTGGGCAGGAATGGAAAGGGGAGAACCTACGAGAAAATACCGATCAAAGTAGACGTTTCCTGGAACTATCCTCCAGTCAGAGGCTGAATTAGACCTTTGTTATCTACAGTCAAAAACTGCCACCGTCGCGTCCCGAGTAAACGCAGAGAATTTACGAAACGCGTAAAAAATTACAATGTCTATTTCACCCTTGTGGCATGTACCCTCGTATGTTCCCAACGAAATTAGATTCCCCCGGCATATCATACATGTCCTCTTGAGATCCCACGTACTACCACCGAATACAGCTTGAACCGCGCCGACTAGATGGGACCGACATATGGCGAGGAAGATATCGGATGCAATAAGAATGATTAGATCTTTCTGGAGTTTTCGACGCGAAGAACCTTTCTCGGGCCTTTCTAGGCTTTAAAGGAAATAAACAGTGTAAGACAGTGGCGGCTTGATGTGTTCATCAACCAGACTATCACACAAGTATATCTTGTTTCTAGGATAGAACATTGTGATATACTGAAAACGGAGTATACGTTCGTATTAATATTTCAGTGTTCCTACATCCCGTACATAAATTCTCAGTTTCCTTACGATCTTATTCGAATTTTTTTTCTTACATAGTTTTGCCATTTATTTCTAATAGATTTTTGAGTTCTATTTAAGAAACAGTAAAATGTTGCTTCTTATATTTAGGTATACATCACAATATCAACAACTTCTTTTCATGTTAAATACTTATTGATTTCATGGAACTTCATAGTCTCAAATAGCTTCTTAATGATAGGCAAGAAAGGGGGGAAAGATTCAACTTCTTTAAATATGTAAAGTGTATTTAATCGAATCAAATGCGGCACCTCTCGGAATCATCACCAACCGTCACATACAGAATTGTAAAACAGCTTAAATTATCTCATTACATGGAAATTCACTAGAACTCGACCATTCTAATGCATCCACCTAAAATTTCCCTTTATATATCCAACGTATCATGAAAACGCGGCAAACCTCAAATTGATTCGATTAGCATCCACCGAAATATATTCAATGCGGGCGAGCGTAGGTCATTCCGAGCGATGCAAACTCTGTTCATGGAATCGTGTGGGCATTAGCGATGCAAATAAGCGCCATCTGGGGGGCGAGATATCCACGAAAGGTGGTCAGGAGCAAATGGCCAAAAGCTCGTAAGAGCAAAGACTTGTCTCTGCCTATTTGCCAGAGAGGGCTGCCAAAATATTGGTCGTTATTGGCGGTAATTCGATACGTCTACTTAAAAATCTCCAATGAAAGCTTTAACGAGCGTTAGCTGAACGAAATGTGGTTCGTGTTTTGCATGAGACTCGAAATTGAAGCAATCTGCCTCTTCTATTTCTTGATTTCGTGGAACAACAAATTTACTGATGAGCCTTATTTAGGAAGAAATCACTTCTTTGAATTAACAAATATCAAATATCACGGGCTGACAAATAGCAAAATTACCTGATTTACAACTGGACACTTTCACATCCACTGTTATGTGCATATCTTAAGTTTTCAATAATGTCTCTGAAGTACATTTCTCTGAATTTTTATTAGACATATTGTGAATGCTATAATAAGTTAAGCAATTTTGTCGTAAACTAAACGCGAAAGCAACCTGATTCTAGAAATAATATGATTTAAGAATCGGAAGGATCATAATATTCAAACTTACAATAAACAGGTCAAACACGCCAAACATTTCATTATATGCCCATTCCTGAGGTCATCAATGGGTAACTGTTTTTTGAGGGGGATCACGATTTGGCCTTAGGACCACGCGAACATACACATGTACATACCGAGGCCCAGTAACATTTAACCTCTTGTCAAGTGTATGTGACTCCTTTGTGAGGGATCATCATTATGCTGAATCCACTTTTTATCCCCCGGGGTTGCTAGCCGTCCAGGGATGAAAAATGGAATGATAATGATGATATCGAAGGATGAATGAAGGAACAAGAGACATACACAAACATATCCATGCCCAAGGCGGGACTCGAACCCCCGATCGTTCCGACCAAGATTGCCACGGAACTGCCACCTTAGCGACCTCGGCTATCCGGCTCGTCCACCAGGGCAATAATTATTATTGAAGAGTCGCAGCTTACCACAATTCTCTTTACACCAAAGGGTATTGTGGCACGGGGTACATTCCCAGTACCTATGAATCATCTCTACACTGTAATCCTTCCATTATCCCTTGAGCTGATCGGTAACTGTGAATAAGGTGAGTGCGTTCTGACAGCGTGTGTGATTGAAGAACAGACGTCCTGAATTCAGAAGCGTGTTAACTTATATGTGAGTCACCCGCCAGCCAGGTGGGGCAGCCACCTCTTCCCTACGGAGAAAGGAGCAGCCGCGCAGAGCAGAAGGCGGCGTGGCGCGCGGGATGGCGTGGAGCGAGGAGGGGGAGGGAACCCATCCACTGAGGAAGACGAAATATAACCAGCTAAGCCTCTTTTTACGTCCCACGCGTTATAATGTCTCAAATCTGCTTCCCTCATTTTCCCATTAATTCCGCAACATTCTTTGGAATGAATTTACGCGAAACACATAAACGGCCTTAATTAGTTCCATAAATGGAATTTGCTTAAGAAATGTTGCATTGTAATGAGAATAAGATTGGGGAAAAGATCAGATGGAAACATCATGCACATAAGAAGACATGTTCCTTGCAGTGATCAGTTCAGACTTGCTGGAGAGAGTAATTCGATTTATAGAAAATGTGTCGATATGTGAGGACGATCCTTTTGTTTCTTTAATTAAATCACCTGTCTCAATTCTTCGTGTTTTGAATTGCGATCCCTGTTTTTCTCCTTTATATCTCAACGTCGTTCTGCATTTCTAACCTACAAATATATGATAACACACTTTTTTATTCACTCCTTCATTCACATCTTTCCCTAACATCTTATCTTTTCTACTAGTTCAAAGTGTGAGAAATGTTCTTGAACTGACGTTCACCAGGATGTACTATACTCCGTGTCCAGAAAGTTCACGAACCCAATTCCAGCATCTAGCAATGACTCATGGGTGAGGTGAGGACACTATTTCAGGGTGTTTATTCCACCCTGTGTCGGTTCATCGTCAGAGAGGCGGAGACTTTCGAAAATACGCAGTGGCCACTGGTAAACGACGAAAACCCACGCTCCCGAGACGAGGCCGCAAACGCAGTGCAATGGACCTTAAAACCCTGGGGACACGACGCGCGCGGGAATAATGGCCAGAAATATGGAACATAAGGAATATTCAAAACGTATATTTGTTTATTGATGATGAATTATTGGTATTCTACATTTTTTAATAGTCAACACCAACGTTTTTATTTAATAAGTGCGCAGTTTTTGTTGCTGGGACATCACAAAACAGGCGCAGATCCACGGACGGAAAATGAGGAAAATTCCCCCTCTTAAAATTTTTCTGTAACTATTATTTCCAACTTGTCACGAAACTTTCAAGAAAAAATATTGTCATTAAAACGAATAAAATCGCATCGCAACATGATTTGAGTGTAGCCTGCGACATTTTACAAAATCTGTGAAGGACCCATTGAACAAAAACATTTTTAATTTCTCATCCCAAACTTCTTCTCTGGATCAGCCCCTGACCAAGATATTATTGATTTCAAAAAATATTAAATGTATGTGATAATTAATAGCTCTCTAGATCAAGAAAATATTTAACAACGAATTGCAAAATTTGCTTTTCTTCCTTTGAATCCGACGTCCACCCAGAGGATCAGGAGTGAAGGTAGACTGATGCAACTGGTGCACAGCCCCAGTCCTCTGACGTAAGGGGCCCTTAATAAGGACTCCTATTAAGGGTCCTATCGTATTGATAAATAATTAATTGAACAAATTACATCACACTCTTATGTTCGCCATTTCACTAGCCATGGTGTTCTCAGTGGCTCGTTGCTTACCGTTCTCGCTTTCCACGGGTTCGACTCCCGGCCGGGGCAAAATTATTACTGTGCGCTTTCATTACCCATCCTCGCCTCCTCCTCTCCCCTTGTACACTCACATACTACACTACCACACGTGTCGTGAACTCAGAGCTTATCCCAGCTGGGTATGTGTCTCGCTAGCAGAGCTGCCTCAAGGAAGGGGGCTCTTAAACAGACGTATGGAACATTGCCACCTTCTGTATGGAACATCGCCACCACCCGGGATATAACATGCGCTTAGGAGATTAATTACCATAGCCGTTGCTGCGCCCAGAAACACAAAATAATCAATCAACCAATCAATCGAACTCAACAATCTCTTCTACTAAAGAACAACGCGTCGCAAAAAGCTGAGTATCGTACTCCAACTCCAACACAGCTGACATCGAGTACGAGCAATAGGGTGCTGCCACTTAGCCTTGTGTGGGTCGAGGTCACATGCAAAGTACGCAGCTTCATTTCTCAGTACGCATCTCGCACGGTCCATTTTCCCCGTCCTTCATTTTAATTGCTACTGAATCAGACATGTTACTGACAGTTGGACTCCATCAGTTCTTGCGTCGCAAACGATAAAGGGCCAATTTTACACCCGATACTACAAATACTACAAACATAAAGGGGTTACGATTTTAAAAATAGAAAAGTGGAACATGAAAAATAAAGTAATAAGTCTAGTAAAACGAACGAGAAAAAGGACAGGAAGAGCAGAATGACGAGTGTTGTATTGATTTCTGAACGCAGACGAAAGGGACAAACATTTGTCACTCACTTTCTAGAACGATCATGGCGTTAGTGGTGACGCCTTTGCCTTCCTCTCCGGTGAATATGAGGAATATTCGGAGGATGATGATCATGTATAGTAAGTGATGGTATGAGAATACCACCATTCAACAGCATGACGAAATCTGAATGCTTTCGTTGGACAGTAACCTGCAGACTGCAGCTCCGCCTTGGACGCTGCTTTCCGCCCTGGTCCATCGGGTTGGTAACGAACGAATGAATTTTAATGGAATGATGATGGTGACGATGGTGCTAGCGTGACCATTTGCGGTGCACCGCAAGCGACGGCGGAGGCGGCGGCTGCAACACCAGCCGCGGCGGACGGGGAGGCGCCAGTCAGCTGTTCGCGTGACGTCGCGGAGGCTATTCGCAGCGGCGGCGCAGGCAGACGGCGGCGCCGGGAATAGCGGCGACTTCACGGTGGTAGAATGGCCAGAGGGGGGTGGCGGAGTGCGGCGGGGCGGGACGGGGCGCGGCGGGGACGGACGGGTCCAGGGAGAGCAGAATGGGGCGGGCGAGAAAGAGCCGTGGCGGGCGGAAGAGCGTGGCGGGGCGGGAAGGAGACAGAGACTCGCGGCGAAGGGAGGTAGATTTGGAAAAGAGAGGGCTGAGGGTGGACAGGTGCAGCGTAGAGAGCGAGGTAAGGTAATAGGTGGGAGTGGAGTGCAAGGTGGCCGGCGTCGAGAGGGGTAATGGGAGAAAGGAATGAAGCGAGAGCGGAGGAGAGGTAGGGAAAGACGATGGGTGAGAGAGGCGAGTGAGACAGTGGCCGAGCGAGAGGAAGAGAGGGAGAGGCAGAGAGGGAGGGCGAGAGTGAGGGGCGAGAGTGAGGGGGCGAGAGAGAGGGACGAGAGAGAGGGGAGAGGAGGGGGCGAGGGTGGACGCGTCCCGATGGTGAGAGGTCCAGGAGAGAGGGTGACGGCGAGTAGAGAGGGTGAGCATGGGGAAGGAAGAAGGCAGAGGGGTGACGCGATCGCGGGTAACCTCCTGGCGCCCGCAGCAGGCGAAAGTTGTCGCAGCAGCACCCGCAGCTGTTTTTAGCTGCGGCCGCAAGGTCGTCCGCACGTCTTTCACGCCACGCACTGCTTGCACCGTCGCGCCGGTGGCGGCCGGTGCCGGTGTGGCGGTGGGCGTGGCCGGTGGGGCCGGTGGGCCGGTGGCCGGTGGGGCCGGTGGGCCGGTGGCGGTGGGCCGGTGGGCCGGTGGGCGGTGGCCGGTGGGCCGGTGGGCCGGTGGGCCGCGAGACCCGGCGTCACTCCGCCCGAGGGTGCGCAGGAGAGCTTGTGGGCGGTTTGCGCGATGCCCTGGAACGTGCAAGTCCGGAAGAGCGCGTCTTGTTTAAAAGAAGGCACGCTCAGCCATTCTTAGCACATCTCTACTAATATAGAAATACTGTTGGCAGGGGAACACACCTTCTTGGTACCTTTCTCATGTCATGTAAGCGAAATAATAGGCGAAACAACGGCCTCCACAAATACAGCTTCGGAAATATTAGATGTAAACATTCTCGGAAATTGGACTTCAACAAAATATATATCTAAAAGTGTTTGTTTTTCACAAAAATTAGTCATGCCCATTTATTGTGAAAACAATACAGTAATTAATATTTAGCCCTTCTTATTGCAACACTGCAGGCTTTAAAGGAGAGGTTAAATAACTTGCAGGATATCTTGAAGAAGAACATTTAAAATTATCTCTGCCAATAGTTTGGTCTAATGCTTTACGAAAGTTAATTATTAGTGTTAAGAAATTATATGATACCTTCAATTACCCACATATCAAGCCAGCATAATGATGATCTGTTTTTTTATTATTATGAATGACGTGCAAGGAAGAGTCTTCAGAATATTTTTGAATTTATCTCTGGAAGGACATTCGAACACAGCCAAACAAATTATTGAATATTAGTTTCCATGAAAAATGGAGCTCCTCCACTCTAAGAAGATATTCACGTAGATTTATTTCCTATCATAATATGTAAATGATATTGGTCGTCCATTAACAAAGTATGTGATGAAGATGTTTACTATTCATTCCCCAATAAATTATTCAGGGTACTGAAGTACACCAGTTGGGAAATTATCCCCGATTTTCTTTATAGCAGAAAACCATACTGTAATCTAATCATGTATGAACATTGTTCAATACTAAGATTAATATAGCATTGATGACTTATATCAGATGAATGAATAATCTTTTTATTGACCCAGATGAGAAATGTGAATTTATCGTGTAGTGCAATTTAACGACAACCAGTTTATTATCAAGTATTTTCTACTCCAATATGAAGAATTAAATTGTAAATGTTTTATAGCAGACCAAGGCACTAATCACAACTGAAAATATCAAAATGTTAATTATGAAATGTAACTGAAAATGATTTTGAAAAGTTTTCTGATGATAATAAGCATATGGAATATTTTTCATTTATTCTCGCATTTACGACGTAAATTATAAAAAAAATGTTTTATCCCGTCAAGTCCTTGAAAATGCTGACGTCTCTGGCAAATGCGGGTGCGTCATTTAGCATTCCTATTCTGAGTACACAAAGGAACACTTCCAAACACAAACAACACTTCCCAGGCAAATACAACCAAAAAAGTTAGATACAACAAAAAGAATTCAACTACGCGTGTCCTCGCACGACAACATGAAAATGCACTCGACCATAAACTTTCCGGAACACGGACGTCACCCTTGCAGGCCTACTTCATTCGCGTTTCACGGTGGTCAAATAGAACCAAGTTGCATTAACGAAGCACTGAAATGTTGAACATGCAGAAGTGCTGTGTGCGTACCTTAAAAACAACGTTAACACGTCACAGAATGGCCACGTTGTCTTGATTTACTAATAAGTATGCTAGATATAATTTTTAAGCAGCTTAAAATTTAAACATCATGAGGTTGGGAGTGAAATCACATTGTATTCATGAGACACGTATTTAAGAAAATTGGGGTCGTTTCATTATTATATACATATACACATAAACAGTGCTTGATTTATAAAATTTTAGGATCCGCAACGCGCCCCAAATTAATTGTTTATTTCAGAGAAATAGTTATATATTTACAATTTATTTTAATAATTATTCCCGAAGTACCGGATCACCGTTCCGTCGCGTTCCGCCAGAAATCAATGTATATTACGCAGAAACGAATTTGTTACATATTTACATGTACATGCAATAACGTCTCCTATGTTCATTTCACATCTCTAAAAGTTAACAATACGACATGCTGCTCGGATAACATACTTGTGTAAAATCTACGTTGAAAGTAACCTGTCTGGCTCAGAACAAACTTCAAAATATTTTTCAACCAGCTTTGTTTTCTGTGGAAGCGCTGTTTCATTTTTCATTTGAATTCGTACTGATATGATTATTCTGTTACCTTAAAAAACGAATAATTAGAGTCCAAAAATATGTAGTAGTATAAAATGTCGAAATATGTACATGTGTAATGAAAACGGTAAGAATATGTAGCAAATGTGTTATAAAGGATATAATATGTAATACCAAAATTGGCTCTGATTTACAGAACCATATTAGTCGTACAAAGAGAATACATTTACGCCATTTGAAATGACGGTAATATATAATTGTTAAACCAATTTTAAAAATAAATAGTGCTTAGCCTATTGAATTACGTTTTAAAAAATTCATTTACAGAATATCGATTGCATCGTACAAACGTAGATACTCAATGACCGACAAAAAAATACAATTGTATTCTCTTCGAATTACTAAATGTCTGAGAAACTCAAATTTACTCGGAAATTGGGACTAAATATCAAAAAACATCACGGCTCTAATACTTTCTGTATCTACAGATAATCTCAGAGCTCACGCGCACTTGACCCAACATATGCAGAATAGACAGCGGACATGCATGCAATTCTGAAGTTGTGAAAGAAAAAATGCTGATAAAACAACTTTTTGAAAATTCAGTAAATATTTTTGGGAATTAAATTTCAAAAAACTTTGTAGGAAATACATAGTTTTACACCGAGCGAAGTGACTTAGTGCTTAGCTGACTTCGCAGTCGGGAGGTCCAGGATCGATCCCCGGGCCCGCCATCCTGACCGGGGTTTTTGTTGGTTACCCTTAGTCATGAGGCGAATGCTGAGATGGTTAAAAAATTCCACGATCACCTCCCACAACTTCATCTGCCACATCCCACTATCACCTTAGTCCTTTCACCCCACATCATCAACTTAGCATTTCATTTGGCATTCCTTGCAAAAGGCAGGAGGCCCTTGCCCTTAATGGGATCTTAGTTGGCTAATAATAATAATAATAATAATAATAATAGTTGTACAAAATATGTAATATGAAGTATATGCCAATATGTAAAACATCTAACATGTGCAAAATCTGATAAAATATGAAATGCAAAATTTGAACATTGTGTTAGGATTGCCAAGATTAGCAAAGATAACGATTTTGAGAACTGAGGAATTTTGAGAATGGAAAGACAAAAAATAAATAATTACATAAAAATTCGGACTGTACAATGCAGATAAGATTCTTCACTATTCACACTTTGTGAACGCATCTCTCTTACAATATATTGAGTCTATGAATACTTTATACGAATTGGGATTTATGTCTACATTTTCATTACTATCGATCAACTTATTTCCCAACATGACGGTCATTTTTATTTCAAGCAACCAACGATCTACTTTACTAATTTTCAATGCGCTCAGAAATTAAAAAAAGGTCTAAGCAGCCACCGACCGTGTCAGAGGTGTCTACGATATCATTATAAACTCAGGATGTCGGAAAAAATCCAAGACGAATGAGTTTCGATTTTGACTGAAAAATGCAAATATTCGGTTGCGTCATTCCATCTCTTCTCATGCGTACTGACTTAATTCTCATTCTTGTGCATCACTATTTAGAACATAAATGCACTCGAGGTTTTAAGAAAGAGTTCGCTGGTCATTAAGTATTTTGTATTCGTGTATTACGTTACTGATCTCTAACTTTTTTTTATTTTCTTGGTATCTAAGGAACTAGTGAACTATGTACCCTAATATTCTTCAACATGTTAGTGCAGTATTCGTGAAGGATGTTTTTGTTAAAATATTTACTTTGTTGCAATAAAATAAGAGTATTTTTTGTCGTTGTTCTTGAGCAGTGCGCACGTTCTTTTCTGGAAACCCATTTCGTGTGGTTTCGTTCAGCGTCATTTCTGATGCTCCAGGCCACTAGTTACCTACTAAAGAGCAAGAGGTCGGGGGCCTCGCTTAATTCGGCAAGCAGGGCGTGGGCGCCTGCCCGTGTTTCCGGCGCTCCGCCCCCTCCCATCAGCCCCTGCGTCGCTCCCATTACCTCCTCCCAGATAACACCGTTTGGGGCCTAACAGGTACTTTCGTCAGAGGCCCATTTAGCGAGAATAGTGGTGCGCTTCTATTAATGAGTTTTTGCAGGCCGCTCGCTCGGGGCTGGGCTGTAAACGGCATCAACGAAATCCAGCTGAAGTTCTGAGAACATCTCCGTCCCTAATGTTCCACGGAGCAGATTATACGAGTAAAACTCTTCCGGCAGCTTCCATTCCTTCTTAACACAACAATAAGCGCCATAAATTGTGTAGTGCTATAAAAAATATGTATACCTGTGAAAAATAAAAAAGATCGCATAAAAAGGGGAAAATAAAACTAAATTTGCTTATGCAATTTCAAACAAACGTGTTGACCGACTTGCGTCCTAAGCGACAGAGGAAACCTTAAGTCAGAGCGCAAAGGTCCTAGAATAATGTTTATCTATTTAGAAAAGCGTGGCATACATTTCGATTGTTGTTCGGTGCGCATGTTATACAAAAATTCTAAACAAAGAAAAATCTTATTCTTAGGAAAAAATCTCCACTCCACTTTCGTGAGCTCCATCCAACGTCAGAACTAGGAACTACGATTCCCGTGCCTTCGTAGCTTCAGTTGCAGCCTGAGAAGTGCGTTGGCGCTCGTGGAGCTTCCAATTCTTCGGCCGAGCAGTTTGGGCGTCCTTAATTGCAGGGCTGTGGTCAACTGGGCATCGCGCCCTGGGGCATCAGAGGCTCCGGCTGCAGTGCCCCCCTCCCCCCCTCCCCCCGCTGCGCCGAGCCGTGCATTCGCCCGAGCGGCACAGCCTCGCCCGAGGGCTCGGATTTCGCTCTTTGTTTGGGAGTTACACGGCCGACCCAAGGTCGACGCGCGCCTCGGGAAGTTTACGGTTTTATTAGCGCTCGCGACGCCGCCGCCGCCACCACCACGAGCACGCGCGCTTCGACTGACTGCGGACAGCTCAGCGCAACATTGGCTCCTCTGCAGCATGGATTTTCGGTAATAGTACATAGCTGGGTCGAAATTAACGACTTTCTGGGGAAGAATTCTAGCGGCGGGTTGCTCTGATTCGTAGTTTAACGTTTCGTGGTTTCTGAGAGAGCTGGAACACTGCACTGCAGGTAAGTTTTAATTCCCCACACGCTAACCATTACCGCACTTGTCGTAAGACCAGTTGGGAGCTCGCAGCTTGTATCGGCTGCGCAGAGGCGGCGGCCCTCCAAGGGAAACATTTTTAGGAGAAGCCCGCAAGCCGACATGGCGGTAGGCGACACATCTCACACTCCAACGGCGCAGAAACATCGCCTCTGCATGAGATACAACGTGCACTGCATATTTGGGACTAATGACCTACGTAGTTGACGCACGCGAAATCAACATTCCCTGACACCCGTCGCCAGTGATTCGCCGTTGGGCGCCGGTAGAACGTAAACTCACACTGCTTCGAAGAAAAGAAGATGGTGACTTCGTACGCATGTGCGTACGTGGAAGCCACTGAAGTGTTCATGGATCCTGCCAATCAGAAGTGTGTATGCGTATTGAGACTTGTTGCTGATAAACTGGAAACATATGAGTATCGTGCAGGGAACATTTCTTCCATACTCTCGCATACTGCTGCATACTGCTGCCTGCTCATTTTACTCGTTAAACGTGCAATGCGTACGGTATACGGTGTAATACACGCAAGGTAGAGAAATTTATAACAAGAAAGCTATAGAACGCTTCGGAAAATGAATGTCGCGATAACTAAACAGAAGCACAATGATATCGAAAAGGTGGATGTTTTCAAAATTTCCACTTGTTAGTCCATCCGTCCACGAGAGCTTAAACTATTCGTAGGATTTGTTCCAAAATTAATATTTTTACACAAAATTTACACAAAATTGGCTTCGAATTTTTTCTTCAAATTTATTGTAAGTATAAAATGAAATACACGTACTTTCTTTGAAAATTGTTGTAATTTTCCGGAAAATTTGAGTCATATATACGCATTACTATAAAATCTTATAAACAAGATATTCTCTGAATCGGATCTAAATGTTTTCTTTACTTTTTTAACGGATAGTGCTAAATGCATTGCACAATATGTCAAACGTCATCTTCCTGTATTATTTTGGTTTCCATAAATTCCGCAATTGCATTTTTTGTTTTTCTTATGTCATTAATATTTTCATTGCAGGCGATCTGTGTGCATTTTTGCAATTGTGAGTACAATTGGTTGAAATGAAAGCTTATAAAATATTCAATAAGTCAACATTTGTATATGAAAATAGTTAGAATTTCCGCTTTTCCAGAAACGCTCAAACGCCCTTTTCTTGAAAACCATTTAATTTTTTTCATTAATACTTTTCTATACATAGATAAACCCACTATTTAACATGACATAAATGCAATTTTGCTGTATTGTTTTTTAAACAAAAACCAAAATGCCTAATATTTTAAAGATCTCTCACGACGTATTTACATTGCGCGCATTTCTTAGTACAGTTGTAAATAATTTCTCATGAAGTTTCTCGAAACCTCAAAAGTTTTGAGTGAAAAGCAGCTTCAACAAAACAGAAAAAAGGGAAAGCAAGAAAGAAAGAGAGAGGGGGCAGCAAGAAGAGAGAGAGGTAGAGAGAGAGGGAGAGACGAAGAGAGATGGAGGGGGAAGAGAGAGAAGGAAAGAAAGAAAGAAAGAAAGAAAGAAAGAAAGAAAGAAAGAAAGAAAGAAAGAAAGAAAGAATGAAAGAAAAAAAAAAGAAAAAGAAAGAAAAGAAAGAAAGAAAGAAAGAAAGAAAGAAAAAAAGAAAGAAAAAGAAAGAAAGGGAGCGTGGCAGCAAGAAACGTGAGAGCGTAAGCTTCCGTGGCTAGAGCCAATAGCTACTTCGGCTGTCCGGGAGGCGACGTATCCTAGGCAAGTAGGCACCTGTGCCTAGGACGCTGTGTCTCCCGGACAGCCAAGAAGGCAGTAAGAAAGGTTATGCCAGAAAGGCGAAATATCATGTAATTGCAATTAATGACGGACACTTGGGAGAAGAGAATCAGCATATTAACCGACATTGCAGAACTAATGATTCATTTAGAAAGTTCTACTAATTCCATTGGAAGTTCCACAATGATCTTTTAACTAATCATATGTCTTTATATAGCACTTAAGCATATTATAGAATAGGGCGTATGATGTAATATTTATTTTGTAGCTCTATTCCATAAAGAGTTTGGGCTTTTATTCTGCTTTCACTCATAGAAAGTTATTTTTTATTTAGTTACTTAAAATGGTGATTTTCGTGTCCCGGGAACACGTTCTTATTAGTGGCACGCAACATGGCAACACAGATCCTCTCCAAAGTGGCAGTTACCAACTTTTTTCTTTTCGCGCATAGGGCTCGCTAATAGACGTGCACTGAATGCCTCGGGCGACAACAGAATCGTTTACCAAAGATGCCTTCGGTAAATAATGGTTTGTATTTTTTTGTTTATTTTACTTTTCGCATTGGTTGGACTCCGTGTTATTGCTAGAGGAGATCGCAGATCTAGGCTTCGCCGTCCACTTGGAAATGCGCTCGAGTCGACTGAAATTGACAGTATCATTTTGGCAAATTTGTTGACAAGCTAACTTAACCCAATAACTTAAACACAGAAATCCACCGAACATTTCTAAAGTACTTCTTCGCTCATTATTTGCATGAGCCAATACCATTTTAGTCTTTTCACTTCTATGGTGTCAATTATATTAAAACTTACTTCCGCTTTACGTTTAATTTCTTCGTTCTTAACTTTATCCATTAAAGTCAGTCCGCAACTTCGGCGCCAGAAATCATTTCCATTACCTTCAATTTCTTTTCGCTCTTTTTTTACTTTCCATAACTCAGATTCATAAAAGGCAATATTCTCTAAAACAGTCTTACATAATTTTATTTTCATACTCTTTTTTAATTTATCATTCCATATCAGTTGATGTAATTGTCTTATAGCCACTCTACCGTTTGCAATTCTGTCATGCGTACTGCCTTCATTTGCGTTTATTTCTGTACCGAGCTATATGCATTTTTGACAGGGTATTACTTCCGAACCATCATACAGTTTCAGACCTTTATCACTTCCTTCTACAACCATGAACTCATTCTTGTTAAGGTTTATTTCGAAACCCCCTTCCGGGTACTCTCCTTTTAATTTCGGAGCCTGTATGGAGCATCATCTTCATGATAAGCGAACACCACCTGATCATCTGCAAAGAATAACTGAGTCATCAATTTTAATACCCATATTACAACATTTCTTCCTCCATTTTCTCAGGGCTTCATTAAAATATATTTTAAACATAGTCGGGGCTACACAGCACCCCTGTCGTAAACCTTTATTTACTGGAAATTATGCTGAAAAGTTTCTACTTTTATTTGGCTCATATTATCACTGTACAAATCTTTAACGTCTCTAATCAATTGCGTATTTACATTTTGTTTCCACCAACCAAAGCCTAGATAGTGGAACAGTGTTATATGCCTTTCTCAGATCTATAAACACAAGGTGCGTCTCCAAGTTATGAGCGAGACGTTTGTCGGGTACTTGTCTAATACTAAACACGTTATCAACACATGAACGCCCCGCTCGGAAGCCGCTCTGTTCCTCGACATCAATGAGGTCTCTTTGCAGTCGGGTTTTTAATATTTTCACATACACTCGGTCAATGCTGCTAAGGACAGTTATGCCACTATAATTTGCACCCTCATTTCTATCACCTTTCTTGTAGATGTTAGAGATACATCCTTTCCCGAAGTCCTTGGGTAATTCTTCCTCCATTAAACATCTATTGTACAGTCGAGGAATAAGATCCAATAATAAAGTGGGGTCATGCTTTAACAATTCAATATTTACCAATCCTAGATCGGCGGCTTTTCAATTTTTAAATTTCTGAATTGTTTTTTCAGTATCTCTTACTGTAATATATTTCGTATCGGCCGGTTCCTCGAGCTCTATTTTGTACATGTTACTAAATGCAAGCCATTTTCTTTGAAAAGTTGCTGTTTGTCAGATAAGTAATTGCTGCTAAGATATGACCCATCCCTCGTTATCTACAAAACCTCTGGCACTACTATGATTTCACGGAGGTTCACCCGACGTTCAATCGGCTGAAGTGTTCTAGGAAGAAGAATGTCTAAAAGGTTTTATTAATTAATTAAAATAGATAAGAATGTATTAAATATGTAAATAAAACATTTGAGAGAAATGAGCGATTAAAACGTAAATATGACTCACCACATTACAAAATGCACATAAACAAAAGTAAGTTTTCTCAAGGAATAGTGCAGAAGTTCAAATGTAATGGGAAAGAAGTTTGCTTATTTGTACTCTAAAATAATATTTACTGGTATATGTTTCTGTACTAGAAATGAAACCGTCTGTTCAGCTGCATTCCACATGTGCCTTGCTAGTCCTAGTAAAGATCTGACGTATACATATGACTTCACTCTTTAACCACATATCTGTCCTCATTCTACCAACAATAATTCTTTGTTCACATATTTCTAAACAAAAACACATTCTACAGTACCAAAATTGTCCATATACACGTTACATGCCTAAGACCTGTTTGAAACACAATTCTAATATTTGTATTAAAATCTAGTAAAAGGATTGGGAGACTTTACGAAGGATTCTTTGAAAAACACAGGATAGGGATTCGTCAAGGTGCAAAGGCTGTAAAGTTGTAATCACTGTATGAAAATGTTATTTTAACAGTCTTTTAGTGTATTTTTGTTTTTGCATTAACAGAGAGATAAATGTTATATGAAGTAGCTCCTATATCGTAATTGTACACATTATAAAAATAATAGAATCGTGAGTGAACCCAGAGTATGTAAACTTTCTTTACAAGCGACCTTTGATTCGACTAGATTATGTTGTTCAGTTCTCTGAAGATACACGGAGCAAAGGTGGAAAACATGTTACCATTTTTTGTACTCAGGCGAAAAATTGAAGGAGCCGGAGCAAAATAACGATAACCTTCATTTGTCATACCCAAAATAAAGATCTTATAATCGCCGCCAAAACAAACGTGATCAAAAATCTGTATATGCCTGTACACAGAATTAAAATACAAGTCTAAAAAGCAGTAGAGGTTTTATTCACAAACGGAGTAAGAGCTGAATTTAGACAAACTCGGGTTCACAAGCGTTATAAAAATAACGTCTGTTAAAACAAAGGCAATCTTTTTTTGCCACAACAGATATACTCAATAGACGTACAAACGTCGATCATCGCAAATATTTTCATACTTTCCTAACTAATTTAACTAGAAAGAGATTCAGGCTACCGTCAATCGACGGACAAGACTTCAACTGTCACGTAATTAAACTAAACCTTACTCTGGTTTCGTCCAAGTGGAGTCACTCCCCACGGGGCGGCGAAGAGGGGCTAGTTCCCTCTCCCACAACTTCAAAACAACACATGGTTTTAACTTGTATATATGAATATATTCTGTTCTTCACCCTTACTCTTGCTAACAGATTTTTGGCTTAATTTTATATTTCGTAATTAATTTATTCTCTTCTTCATTGTTTTCAGAAACGACTTTCCAATTCATAGTATTGTAAGTTAGTAAACACACACAGAATTTCCCAGTTCGGGTTACTATATTGTTTGTAATTTTAAGTAGTGGAATTGTTCACTATGTATGATTCTCAAAACGATAGTCTAAAATTGCACTTGTGATCTCCTTGCAAATCAGTTGTACAGCGAAGCTAGGACAGCGACCTCCCCAGATGCCTCCAACATCTTCACTAACTTTGCAGCCACCAGAAGCGTATTATACCCCTTTTTGAGATTAAAATGAACTATAATAATTTTGTAACAAATAAATGAACTGAGGGGATATTCAGTGTGCTCTGTTTCCACTTCCTGTAACTTGGACTCAAATCGTTTACATTCCACGTACAAAATTGAGATGATCACAACTCGTCCTCTCAAACGCCCATCGAACATTACATTTCTGAAGCCGATATTGCTACTGAGACCAGCTCCTGTCATGTTAAACAATTCACTTGCTCATTGTAATGCCATTACCAACCAAGTAGCTTTACCTTTCCACATCTGACTCCGTGAGAGAGTGTCAAGCCTTCGCAAATTACCTCCTTTGGCTACCTCCACTCGTGTGAGAAGAATCGCCGTAACACAGACTCGGACGTCAATAAGAAATACTCTCCGGACGGGCCATTCTCGAGAGGCGGAGAGGCCACTCCCGTTCGGACAAGCATCCTTGAACAGAACAATGTTGAGACAGGTCTCAAGCACTCCACGACGGCCCGCTGGCGCAGCTGCTCAACCCGCCACTTAGGCGACTTCCCCGCCGTTGAGGTATTTCCTGGAGAGGATTATGTTCCCCGAGCGGAACACGAGACATTTTGTTCCTCCGAGTGACCGAACCGCGCTCCATTCTGCTTTCGTGACTCCACGCGTTCCACCACATTAGCAACGAGGACTCTTCATCGCCGGAGTGGATATGAGCGCGGTGGCCAGCGGGAGAGGAATTGCAATTCACGCACTTTGGGCGGGAGCGCGGCGATGCGGCGCGCCGGTTAGGTTTCGCTTCTCGGAAGCCCTCTCTGACGCCATTCACGCCCCATAGACCGCGCTTGTTTGCGCGTGTATTCCGCCAGAAATCCTTGTTCCTCTAGGGCGGTGGTTCGTCTTCTGTTGGCTGAGCATAAACTCTTGAGAGTCGTAAATGTTCTTGTCGCCTGGGCGTCATGCGGTAGTAATGAAGAAAACTGTAAAGTATTGTTTCAGTTATCTTCCTGTTAGCCGTGGAAACAAAACATCGAAATAAACAAATGGCTATTCTGAATATAAATAACATCCTCGGAATGGAGAAATTCCGTGAATAAAATTTTTGGGGCATTCTCCATGTGAGATGCGCTTAAAGAAAAACATACGCATGCACGCTCACACGCACGCTCACACGCACGCTCACACGCACGCTCACACGCACTCATAAAATCTACGCACCTGGTTCAAATTGTTTTTGAGACTGGGGTTTGAAGTCAGGTTGTTCTAGGTACCTGGAGGTAATATCTACATTTTAAGATTAGACCGATTATAGAGATATTCAATATTGCCCCTGACAATATACACAAGTTTATACCTAAAAATTACAAAGTTTAACGTGACCATTGAATAAACAACATAATGATTTAACTGAAATTCAACAAGGAAGATTTATAAGTCAAAATATTTGAAAAGTTTAAAAAAATCTTCAGATGTAATCCATTTACTATGGCAATAACGTCAGTTCTGTCGATGTTTTAATACGCATTCAATTAGAATAAAATATTTTTAAAAATATCAAATATAAAATACACTTTTCTTGTCGCTATAGATATCATATTAAAGAATATATTTACCACGTACTATAAAATCTTTGCTTATATTTAAATTTCATCTACAACACCCTTGTTAGAGAGAAGACTTACATTAAGACTGGATCTACATACGAATGCAACAGTTCAATTGTTTCCCACAAAAAAAAAAATATAAAATGAAATTAAGAACGAGCACATTACAAGCACGTTTTGTGTACACTCAAGTAACCCAATTAAAAAAAATATTGTCCTTCAGTATTTTATTCCACCTATGAAGCTTAATTTGTCGGAGGATTACGCCACTAACATCCGTGTGACAATCTGGATTTTTTCACAAATTCAAATGACATTATACTCACATGTATAATCATTAATGCGCCTTACGAAAAGGAAACGTATACTTTCATAAAATCGGGCGTGGAAGGGAGTACTATTACAAAGCACCTTTATTAACTCTTTTCATTTGAAACCACTTACAAGATAACGCTTTGTTTTGAGAAGTGATATGGGGTTCTGAACATCGCTTTGAATAGCTAGCCATTTCAGCCCGAGTAAAAAGATGAGAATGCTTTGGCCTTCAATGAACCAATCGTCTGGAAAATTGGATTCTGAGACGTCTGTGGAGCATAATTCTAATTAATGTTTGAATGCGACCACTGAATGATTTCTATTTGAACCGATTAAAAACAATTTCTCCATTGCTTTCAGCGGTCAGCATCGTTTGGGAGCACGCACGTTCTTTCTTTTGCAAGCACAGAACAATTGATGTTTTGTTTCAGGAAAGCTCATTTGTGGCAGGCAAACATATGCAAGCCGCATTCAACTACACGAGAACAAGTCTTTTCTGGCTATTGTTACGTTTTTTGAGGCGATTTTATTATAATTATCTTTTAAGTCCTTTTATTAGAATTATTGATTTAAAACATTTTATTCCAGAAGCAATTTCAATATTCTGTGGTATTATTACATACATGTATCTTTTTGTTTTTTCGGATTTTGCTTGTCCACTTAGAAAATGTAGATAGGAAAACGAAGTAAGTAAAACTGGAACAAATATAACGTGGGATTTCCAAATTACTTAAAGAAAACCTGAAAGTAAAGGCACTCGAATATTTAATAGAATCTGCTTTGTTAAAAAAAATAAAGTTCATGGTTTAACTACATAATATTGAAATGAGCAATGACTATCCCAATTATATTTCATTTATTTTGTAACATGAAAGCGAAATACAACTGTAAATTAATCCAGTTAGAGGAAACGAAATGAGATACGTTATTTTAACTCTATAAATTGTTTTATTTTAGTTATATTTTGTAATAAAGGGATGTTTATTTTAAAACTAAATTATATCTAATGATCGAACATTATTTGAATAGATGAAAGAAGATTAGAATTATACAAAAAAAGAAGTGTCATAAAATACCATCGAAGTGTTACAGGAACAATTGGAACTAGAAACGATCGGTAAAAAGGTTATTTTTGAAAAATAAAACACTGTGAGGCGTTAGCTGTGATGACGAGAGACGGGTGTAGGGGAGAATGCAGTTAGCTGTGGTGGCACGCACACGTGTGCGAAGAGATCGCGAGAGAGTATAAACGTGGTATATAGGCGGTAAAGTTTGCTTAATGTAGAAATGAACAGTTCGTGTAAGGCGATTTGGATCTTAATTTAAAAACTATGTGTAAAGAGACATAGATATTTAAAAGTCTGTTAGTTTAAGATGAGCGACTCGCAGTACGAGTAATAATCTTTCGTGCGAGTAGGAGAATGGTCGGAGTCTTAAGAGAAGACAAGTATTCGAGGTTCCAGGTCGACATCGGTCAATCTTGCTGAAGGAACTTCGAAAGCGAAGCAAGAGGTATTCATGGAATTACAGAGAACTCTAATAGTAACTGTTAGTTATCTGTTAGTATCTGTTTGTAGAGAAGTCTAATAGTAACTGTTGAAGGCCAAGGTGCCTGCGAGGTGCGCCTGCTCCATAAAAGTCCCTAGACCCACTTCGGAAATAGGCTTCCAAGGAAAGAGTCGAAAACTCGGGTTCGGAACACTGTCTGTGGGCAGTCCCCCTGCAAATAATCCCATAAGATAAATAAATAAGGCCAAGGTTGTCATCCGATTTTAAGAGAGTGAGTAGATAAATTATTTAAAAAACAAATTAATATATAGCCATATTAGAAAGGTTCTAAATTTTAAAAATAGAACGGATCCGAACATGTGTGAATAAGTAGAATTGTAAATATTTGGGAATGTAAAAATTATTTGTTTACATAATTTCGTATGTGTTTGAAAGTAAACATTGCTTCATGAATTCAATGCTCAAATAAAAAAAATATTTCGAATTAAACAACCGTAGCCATTCTTGCACTACTATAATAAGTTCAATTTACATGTTTTTCAAATAATTCAAAATGATGAGTTTCGATTAGAACTAGTCACCAATACAAATTTTCCTAATATAAATAATTCTACAAGTCGAATTCTCGTACGAGCTGTAGATTAGGCGCACAAATTTAAGTACCATAAAGAAGCCCTGTGAGCGTGTAATATAGCGACACCGAAGTAGATAATTTTGTTTTAAATAAAAAGTGTTACGGTCTGACGTTTAATTTTGATGTGTTGTAAATATTACACTATGATCTGATTTTTGACAAGCTCAGTTGTGGAAGATCTGATATTAATATAATGAATAGAGTTGGCGACAATGGCGATCCCTGAGGGACACTGGCCAACCTATTATAAATATAAGATTGTACTAAGTTGACTTGCACTTTGAAACTGCGATTTATGAGGAAGATTTTTATTGCTGGTTGTAAACATTGCTGTAATTCACATTGTATTTTATGTAATAAACCTTTGTGACATACTCTATCAAACTCTTTTTCTTCGTCCAGAAATAATGCTAAAGAGTGGGGTGGAAAAGAGTGGGATGGAAAAGAGTGGGATGGAAAAGAGTGGGATGGAAAAGAACGAAGTGGGAAAGAGTGAAGTGGGAAAGAGTGAAGTGTGAAAGAGTGAAGTGGGAAAGAGTGAAGTGGGAAAGAGTGAATTGGGAAAGAGTGAGGTGGGAAAGAGTGTGGTGGGTAAGAGTGAGGTGGGAAAGCGTGGGGTGGGATTGACAGGCGAGAGAAAGAGTGGGGAGGTCGAGAGTAGATATGAGAAAGATTGATGATGAGAAAGTGAGGGGTGGGAAAAAGTGTTGGACAGAATGTCATGAGAGAGTGGAATAAGGTTGTGGAGTGTGTCAGAGTGGATCGGGCAGAGTGTGGAGGACTGGGATGACGCTGGCCAAAGTGGGGTTGAATCAAGGCAGACGGATTAGAATCCTGCTAGCTAGAGCAAGGCGTGGCAGTGTGAGGCGGGGTACAGCGCGGCGGGTAGGGGCGGGGGGAGGGAGCGAGGCTGCAACCGAAGCTGCGCCGCAGGGCAAGCGGGTCGCCTTTCGAGGCCGCCGCAGGTAAACACGCAGATGAAATTTCGCTCCACCATTGGCCTTCGTTCAGCGCCTCGCCGGCGCCGGCGCCGCGACGCCCAGCCAGTGGGTGGGGCACTGGAGGGGACTAGAAATGAACACAAAACGAATCTATCACGACTATTGCGTCGTCGCGAGGTTTCGTTTTATAGAGGCGCGAGTTTTCGTGATATTGGGAGTCCCTATTCGGTTGTCACCACCCTGGTTCGTGTCATACGTACCTCATTCAGAATGGCGTGCAGTTTTCTCTGCATATGTTCTTTATGTTTTAGCGCCGTGTAACACATTTTAACTTTAATTATCGCATACGGCGATTTAATGAAATTAATTTAACGTACCTGTTTGTAAATCGTTGGAATGGTTAGTTTCTGGAGCGTTTTGCGGATATTTCTTTGATTTGATGTAGTCATCTTCGCCGGTTCCCCAGCTACACGCCCTTTTTTTTAGAATCGCCACTTTCCCCTTTCCCTCCGAGGTGTAGCAATCAGCATAAGGTTCCATGACGTCAAAGGAACGGACAACTTGAAACTCTACCGCACACTTTGAGTGATGTTTTCAGTTCAGTTCATGCCTTATTTGACGCGATGAGACTCGGGCCATCAGGCCCGCTCTTCTGTCTGACCATGCAAATTTCGCTAAGCTCTTTGCATCATCTTAGCGGACCATGAAGGTATTACTCGGGCGACGAAACAGACGATTTGAATTTAACTCAGAGACTTGATCTTTTACATGCAGTAAATCTACTGTATGGGACAGCCGGCTTTACTTCCATCCGAAGGAAGAAGTAGGAAGGATTTTTTCGCCCTTAAAAATTCACGGCTTCGATCAGTTTTTAACCCGCAAACGTGGGAACAAAACGCCGATACGCTAATTGTTACACCACCGAAGACACAATATTCTGAATTAATAGTTTAGCGAGGCCGTTTGGGGGAAATCTTATTGAAACTACTTTAAAATTAACCCATGGTGGCACACAATTGCCTCGGCCAGCATAGAAGTGTGGCGTCATCTACGAAAAACGTGGCAGTCCCTCACAGTACTACAGATTCATTGCGAAGATGGAACATTTATGTGTTAGGCGTGATCGCGCCGTTCTGTATCATGCAACGAGGCAGAATTTGGGCTAATTGTGACAGCATTAAAGAAAAATCTTTGGGGGACATGAATGGTATCCACAAAACAAGTTTTACAATCGGGACCGTCACGTTTTACACTAGTGCCATTAGATAAGGAGTGTGAGTTCGCTAACTTTGGGAGAATTTCACCAAGCGGAAAATTCATGAGGGCACGTTCCAATTGCAATTTCAAAATGGTGCCATGAAATGTCTGGATAAACGTATATTTTTATTCAAATGTCTGTGATAAACTAAATGAATCTACGGAACACGTGGCTATCAACTACATACTACCATACCATATGGCATCGACTGCAGACATAAAATGAAAAACGGATTCACTTGGATGATCATGTCGAAAGGTTAGGATAATGATACTTACTGAACAAAGATACACAATAAAAGCGAATTTTGGCTTATTTTGCTGTTCATCTATCTAACCCCCTTAGTAGCCGTCATATGCTTGAACTAAAGGTGATTACCATCCAGTTAAAATAGCTTTTTGCGAAAATAAATTCATTGGATGCTCCTATGTCATAAACTTCTAAAGATATAAACGTAATATATGCCCCACGAATGTGTACTATTTCATTATTGAGTAATAAGATGTTTAAAATTAGAAACCTTACTGTGTGCAATTTTTATTTTCTAAAAATGTAACACAAGACTTCAGTCTTCATTAAAGCGACGCTTGCACGTGGTCAAAACTTTTCGTGTAAAGCCTAAAATTGGCCACTGGATGTCTGGATGTCGAGAATGAAACAAATGAAGAGTGGGCAAGGCAAGAGGGCGTGTCCTGGTGCTCTGAAGTAGAGTCCTTAAATACAGAGTGTAGCGCAACTTGACCGGCTGGCGCCATTTTAAATCTTCTCACCCAATAGGGTGTTTTAGCGCCACGCGTAAGGTAGCGACATTTTACACTGACAGTCAGGTGACAGACTTTGAAGTCATAACGTCTTACCTTAGGCCTAAGGCAAGACTTCATAAATAGTGTACGCCAGTATGAATACTTTCATGAGTACGTCTACGGTTACTTTACAAACGGCAAAATGACCACCTATAAACACGAAATTAATTTTACTAACTGACAAACTTATTCTCGTATGCAAGGCAATTACAACTAACCCTTACCAATATCCACAACTCTTGCAAGAATTGACGGAAACTGTTGGAATGGTGACAGGTAAGAAATTCGCACAAAGGAAGTTCAAATATGTGTTGGGTTCTCTCTCACGCTTATTACAATCGTTTTTATTAGAAATTCCCTACTTTTTCAAGAAAAGCCGATTCAAAATCCCAGATTGCATATTAATCGCTTAGGGACAGAAAAATTCTTGAATAATGGAGATTTGTTTACTCCTGACTCCAAACGTGGTTCATATGTCTTACAAATTGCCGACTCTCTTTGATATATATTGCAACTCAATGAAACTTCAAGATGAAATTTCAAGATCTATTATGCAACTGCTTTGTTCAACATTGGAAATGCATCTTTTATGACAATGCATAAAGCAAAGTCGAAATTGCCGAACCTCATCTGAACGTTGTTCCATACGACCGAATAATATCGTTAGACACGTTATCATTACAGTTTAAAGATGTCTTCTTGCGGCTGGTTCTAAAATTCAATAATAGCCCCGTTAGTAGGAGAGCATTTCAAGAGGTTTTAATATATTAACATTAAGTTTTGTTACATTGGTAGACCCCCAACTCACCCACAACACCGTACAGTTCAACAAGAAATAAAATGGCGGAAACAGCGGCGCAAAGATATTCGCTGCTCTATGTATATGTAGGGGCTTAACTCTGAACCCGTACACTGCTCCTCATGGTGGCCTTCGGAGGTATGCGGGTCGACAGCGGTGGGGAGTGGGGTGGGGTGGGGTGGGGTGGGTGTCGCTTGACGCGCAAGTCTCTGCACCAGAATTGCGATCTCTATCACCGACACAGATTACTCTGCATCATTCATCAACTTCTGACAGCTGATACTGTTAACGGAATACCAAGAAAGAAATCGCCTTCTTTTTAACTGAAGGCTATTACATGGGACAAGATATCAAATGATGATTCCTCTGTAATTTTACAATTATAACTCGCCTCAGGAAGACCTAAATTAAGTACAAAAAATCGCTACCTCTCATATAAACTATTTACAATTTTTGAAATGGCTTAAAATAATATTTAATACTTTATCAACGCAGTGAAGTTTATTTATCTGTGAATTTTTGTAACCGTGGATTAATTTGTACAATTGCATGTTTCAGTTATCCACGCATAATTAATTTTTACTGATTAGTTCTCTACCGCCACCAGGTACCAATGGGTTAGAAATGCAAACAAAACATAAATATACTTTATATTAAAAAAGCATTGTTGCAATTGAAAATTTAATTCTCAGGCGAATGTTAATAAAGTTTCCAAAATAAGAAAATGCGTTGTTTGTGTGTGTTTAATCTATGTTATCCAAAATATGAAATGAAATCAAATGATATCAAAGGAACTCTTTTCTGATCGCAGTTGTGATCTTTATGAGAGGACGTAGCGTTTGAAAGCAAGTTTGCGTAACCAAGTAAATAATTCAAAATTCTAATTAACTTTAATTATACCGCAAATAAATTAATATCATTGGTTGTCCATCACTGAATCCCTTTTCCTAGACCGTCCTGTATGTGATTCATCAGGATAACGCTCTCCCCAATAACATGTGGATGCAACATCTTATGTTTGTTTTCATCCCTTCAAGTGGTGAGTTGTCCTCCTCCTACAGGATGACGTGTTGTTTGGAGTACGTTCAAGTATTGCAGCTGTTCATCGTCACTCGCGTCTTGTGCCTCTCTCGGCAGCATATCATATTTGTGGACATTTATAATATGTCAATTTTAAAACAAACGAAAATACAGACACCTACCGGTGTATTTATGTATTTATTACAAAGTGAACTATTCTTGTCTAAAAAGAGCAGTTTTATAGGGAGGAAGTGCGGCTTCATCTTATAAACGAAAATTGGCTATGGTCTGGTTTCTCTTGTCATCAAAGTTAGGTGAAACCAAACACCTGTGATGGAATTCTTTAATGTGACAATGTAAATTATAACGAAAATAAAGCGATTGTATTTCTTTATAGGGTGTTTTGATTATAGTATAAAGAGTGGTAATCAATCTATGAGTTACGTTCGTTACACCGTTATAGGGATATTTTTCGCTGTAAATACTTTTGATACAGGAAGTTTACACAGCATTGTAAATTCCTCCTTGTAAGAATTCCAAAAACAATACGCAGATCCAAATTCGGTGTCATTGCGGAAAAACTGACGAGTTGCACATCGACTTTGAAGGACACTATGGCTTACTGGAGGCCATGAGAGACATTTAGCATGCCGCTTTATTAAATGAACATGCAGAGAGTAGTTTTCCTTCCTTTCCTATTTCAAGGTAATTAACATATTTAGTAAAGGTATAAGGTCACCTAGATTTATATCGCTAATGATGTTTGCTTCTTTCACAAAACGGTACCATAATATTTCAGTTTGCTGGATGGAACTTTCAATGCATTACACTTCTTGTCTCAAATATTATGGACAATTAATATCCACGAAAGGCTAATATTTTCTTATGCAACAAGTATATCAGATCTCATATGTCCTTGAGTGGAACTCATTCATTCGAAGTATGAACATTCATTGAAGCGTTAAAACATTTTTCAACGGGCGCTAACTTACTCGTATAAGCAACTCTCGCATGTTCTTCTATCGCATCAATTGCTTCAAACGAAACTTCAAAAATGCACAATGTGACTTCCACTAATCGAACGTACTTCCTCACAGAATTCTTCCTCACAGAATTTCCTGAATATGTTCCGTTTTTTTTTTTTTTGTTTTATAATCCCCAACACTTTTCGATCTTCGGTGTCACGACCGAAACGAAAGCACCCAGCTGCGTTCCGATCGAAGCGGAGGCCGGCCCGCCGGGGCTCACGGGCAATTGACAGCAGCGGGTGGTCCCGGCCGCGCGTTCGCAACTATCTCCTAATGGCATCTCCCATGCGGCATCCGGAGGAGGATGGCATCGCGCCACGGCATGGCCGCCCCTGCCCAAACGCCATCTTCGGCAGCGCCACCTCCATCGTCCACGTGTTGACCGCACAAAGATGCCGGCAAAAACGTGGCGGCGAACACATGATACACGGAGAACACTGCGTGTATTCTTGCCGAGTAGCCAATAAACTACAATGGCAAAATCCCCAAACCCCTGGTAATAATTGATAAGGAATGATATTTAAGTCAAAATGAATTGAAATATAATTAAAAATTATTCTAGTGGTTAGTTTATTGGTATAATTACACATGGTAATGATTACTAATTGGCCCAAATACTGGCGAATTAGCGATATTACGAGTACGCATTATCACCAGTTTATATAAGCTTTAGGCGGTACAAAATAAATAGTTAAGCTTTCACTCAACGCATCATGTTTTATGATCAAACTCTCAAATTTACCAGGAGTTTCACATCTCATCTATGTCCAAAAGGAGTAGCGGAATAAGATAAGCAATTGATGAAAATCGGTTTTCAAGTGTAAAAAAAACACGTTTTTGTCGGATTTAAATAAATTTACGTAGAGTACTTCGCAGAAATAAAAAAAACGGGACTTTTAGCATCTTATATCAGTTTAATTTTCTTTCACCGCATTACGCCAAACGAATATTAGGTTTAATCATTTTTGTGATTTTCTGTAGACGACGCCCTTAATATTCTATAGAGTACACACTGAATATAAAACGTGTAGATGCTCAAAAGTGGTAGAGAGTATCGAGAGATTATTCTGAGCTAAGCTGTGCTAAAAGTTCCCATTGTTTCTTGCATGAACTCTATTGCTTTTCCGCTTCAATCTATCACTCTTGGCAAAACCCTCAATCTCGACAAAAAAGCGTATTTAATAGAAAAATATTGTTCTTTTTTAAACTGTTTCGGTGAAAACCTGACCGCTGAAATGTACCAAAGCAAATCCACATGCTATTCACCGCGTTGCGACGAAAAGGATAATATCTTGGCGAGTTTCTAAGAAGGAGCTCCAAACTTAAAGAAGTCTTCGCATTCCGTCATCCTACCGGCCAAACACTTCAATCTGTTCTTGTTCTTTTCATAAAGACTTTTGATCTTTCGCTTTCACCGCCTCCTGCATTCCCTTCCTCTTTGCTTTCCAGCGACGTCTATTTATAGTCGCGCAGACAGCCGTTCCATTCTTCCAGTTTCCTGAAACGAGCTTTCCGACGTTTCTTTTAGCCTCAGTATCAATTCCCCACTCTTTCGTGAACTGTGTTTCGTGGCCGTTAGTAACTTATATCCTTTCCTCCTCTACTGACATTAGTGTACCCTTCAGTGGAATTCACTTACTTCGCTTGAATAGATATCTTGACTTAATAATGTATCGTGGAATAATAAAATGAACAGAATTGAGCGCATAATTGTGCATTTGCTAAACAAGACAGAGGAATTAATTTCTCTCGAAAACAGCATTCAAAAGATATATATTTGATATATTCATAAGATATTATATATATACACACATATGAATGAATTTGTACTCTTACGACACTTACAAGGTTTATACTATTATACGAATTCTGTAAAAATGAAGATTCAGTTTTATTACGACTGGCTTCAATGTGTGTTAAAAAATGAAGAGATAAGTTAATATTCAACTAAAGGAATGTTAACGGAGCGCATAAAAATCAATTCGATGGTAACTTAATTTATGTAGTGTTTTTAATCAGTATGTTAATCTTGAAAAAATGTTGACTCACGATTACTCGGTCTTTGATGAACTTGTGGAGAATTATAAATTAACCCTCACCTGAAATGAAACAAAACAAAGAATTAAAGACAACGTCAGGAAGAAACGTTAATGAATAATTACACAATACATTTGATACGCAAGATACATTTCTATCCATACTTGTCTTTTAAGAGAAGGAAGAGAGAAATACTTTGAAAGGATGCGTATGTGTGTACGAAGGCACATTGTGTGTAAAAGGTATATTGCGAGCAAAGGCTGATGCGCCAGTACCCAATCAGGACTTTTTAACACAAGCTGCTTACACGAACTATAAAAATTTTCGATTTCAACGAAACTCGTTTAAACATTTTGTGTTTCCCCTCGAAGATGATTGTGACGCAAAAGTTTTGATTATAAAAAGTTATTAATGAAGTGTGAGTATACATAATTAAAATCGGTTCACGGGATTGATGAATGTGGTTAGAGAAACAATTAGTTTCGAAATTTCGCCAACGTTTCGAATATTTAATTTCTTCATCAGGGCTAAAGTATAAACAATGAAAAGTGCATAAGGAAAACATACATTAAAAAATTAAATATTTCGAAACGTTGGCGTTACTAATTGTTTCTCTAACCTCATTGACCAATCCCGTGAACCAACTTTAATTCCTTAATCTTCAATGGTCGTGATTGTACAATGGTCAGTGTGAGTATAGTGTGGCGTCATACGGGTGTAATCGAACACAGACGAGAGTGTATTGTAAAACAGTAGATTTATTAACAATCTAGCCCGTAATCTCAATTTAACAACTACTCTGCTCACAATAAATTAAATAAATAGAC
>BOPP01000001.1:29332776-29352684 GCA_017312745.1 Gryllus bimaculatus | reverse complement strand
ATGGTACGCTCGGCAAACGGCTCAGGGTACGCTCGGCAAACGGCTCAGGGTACGCTCGGCAAACAGCTCAGGGTACGCTCGGCAAACGGCTCAGGGTACGCTCGGCAGACGGCTCGGGGTACGCTCGGCAGATCGCTCAGATTGCGCTACGCAGATGGCTCAAGGTACGTTCGGCAGACAGCTCAGGGTACGCTCGGCAGACAGCTCAGGGTACGCTCGGCAGACAGCTCAGGGAACGCTTGGCAAACGGATATGTATTCATTCGGCAGTTGAGTCTGGGTATGATCTACAGATTGATTCTTTGGCCAAATCAAGAGCGGTTAGTGCCAGCACTTTCGACATTTGCTAAATTGCTGGTTCGAAACCTACCGCTGCCTGGACGTGAACTCTACAGACCACCTTCTTTCATGGGTTGTTTTCGGTTTCCTCCAATATACTCGAGACGATGCCGGAGAAATATCCTAGTCAAGGCGCGCACGTGACCATTCCTTCCTCATCCCCGTCCTCAGGGCCGAGATATGGGCTGTGCTAAATCATCGTAAGATTTATTTCCATTGATCCACTGAAAATCTCTGACGAAGCGACAGCAGCGTGGAACCAAATGTGCATGCAGGTGGGATAACCCGAACAACTTAGTTTTAACATTTGTGTATGGGACCTGCATCCTAGGGGAAGGGTTGAACTTCATTAATTCATTCACTCATTCATTCATTTATTCACTCATTTATTCGTCCATTCATTCACTCATTCATCCGCTCATTTATTCACTCATTTATGCACTCATTAATTCCTCATTCATTCACTCATTCAAGCAGGCAGGCAAGCACGAGGGCAGACAGACTTCCTGATAGGGACGACAGGTAATGCAAGCAGGTAAATGTTAGGGGCATAGAGAAGGCGGACGGGCGGGAAGGCAGGAAGATGTAGACAGGTGTGCATGCAGATAGTGAGATCGGTGAGCATACATGCAGTCTGGTTGGCAGGCAGGCTGCCATGCAGGCAGGTACATACGTAGACAGGTGTGTGGGTAGATATAGTAGACAGGTATGGATGCAGGAAAAAAGGAACACGTTTTGGCCGGCAGATAGATGGCTGGTGTGCAGGCAGGGAGCAGGTAGAGAGGCGGTCAGACAGCCAGTCGTCGAGGCAGGGAGCAGGCTCATTGGCGTGCGGACGCGGGACGCTGGCAAGTAGAGGGAGCGCTCCGGGTGGGTACCGTGACGCGTCGTGCGCTCACATGCGCCTCACGCGCGTGCAGGGCAGGGCAGCGCCGCTGGCGGCGCGCCAACGCACCTGCGCACACGCGCCTCGCCTCCCCTCCCCTCCCCTGCCCCACAGAACGGGAGGTGAGGAGGGGACGAAAAAATGTAATGTTTGTGAAAAAGATAAATTCAATTGGATCGTTTTAGGGAACAAAGCATTTATATTATTGATTTCCAAAGCTCGCACCAGGAGAGGTGGTTCAGTGCATCAACTGATGATACTGTCAACCGTCTGACCGGGAAGTCCTAGGTTCGACTCCCGCTAGGGGCAAGATTTTCGACACTAGCTTGTCAATTAGATCGAACTCAGTCGCTGTCTGGAGGAGAATCCTAGCCGGCTGCTGTGATCGATAGTTTTCCAGGGTTTCTACGATCAGGCACTCCAAAACCATGCGAAAGCAGGAGCAGTGCCCTCACAAACAGACCACCGTCCGCGCGCGATCTTACCTTCCATCATGTCTTATCCTTACCCCTTACACTCACACCTTCACTAACATGCACTACACTACCACACATCCCGGGAGACCGGTCGGGAGCTTCGAGCTTGTCCCTGGTGGGGCGGTTTCCCGCTGGTGGGAGATACTTGGTTGGGGAAAACCCTACTAGTCGACGGTTGGTCGGCGCCGGATCTCGCCAAGCAGCGGGGGGAAGATCACCGCCGAGCTTGCTTTGTCCACCGTGTGTAACAACGATATTCAGACCCATGATGACGATTGAAGTGATTCATTCACAATCCAATTTAATTTAAATGTTTATTTTTATTTTTACATGCACTCGCGGGCGGTAAAAATAAAATTATTGTATGACCACCTGCCCGAAAAACTAGAGGATATCAAAGCATAAGGATCCTTCCTCAGCTATTCATACAAATGAGCACGGCATTCACCGTATCGATGTACTCATTAAAAACAATTATATCACAAGCAACTGTGGACAAAATTAAATATTTTTCCTGTAGTGTATTTAATAGTCTTGTTTAGGTTAGTTTTCATCAAATATTGAAATTACTATTTGATCCGAGTATTTCTGAAGCAAAATTGTAATGATAAGAAATGCATATTGTTTGTGAAAGTTTAAGTTCAAAATATAGGAACTTAACACAAGAATTGTATAAAATAGAGCATTAGAACAAAAATGTATCCTGTTTTCAAGAAGAAAAATATCCATCCTTGCAAACTCAGTTATGTCTTCCATGTGACACATATAATAAGACTAAAACAAAACGCGAATATCACCGTGAAGAAAAAATGGAGGAATGTTGCCGTCAAATTCTACCGTATCTGGAAATCGCACGTCGACACAAGGTTGCTCACGTTGCATGCGAGATTTATCAAGGACCATCAGCAACTCGGAAATATGCTGCGGCCATTTTCATTCTACGCGCTTGTAGATGGGAGATTGCATGTACGTGGGGCTTCTTCAGAAGCTTCCTTGTGCTTCTTATTTTTTTCTTCATTTCTCTCTCTTCTTCTTCCGGTTTTTCCTATCCTCAATACGCCTTTTTCCCATCATTCCCGTTTCTTACCGTGCTACTTATGCATATCAACTCCTCCACTTCAAACTTTTGTCTCCTTTTTTATCGAATTCAAAATTGCAAGAAAATAATAAAATAAACTCGAATATCCCTTGGTATTCTAATGATTTGATGACTTTTTACTCTCGAAATCTCCACAAATGTTTCTAAATTCTACAAGCGCTTTACATACAGAAGACTGCAATTGTCACTGTCAACGTCCGTACAATGAATCACATTTTTCAAGAATACTTAGTACGCAGTCGATTGTAAATGTTTTTTAAATGATCATAAGCATTATGTGCTTTTTTGTAATTTCCTTATTGACTTACATTATTCTGTCGTGAAGTATTATTCTCAATAGCATATTCCATTCCACACACTGCTCAACTAATACGACTGATTAACGAGTTTGAAAACATTAAGGTGCAATGTTCGATAAGACTTTCAATATTCAAAATACGGAGTATAATACTATAGAAAATACAGGATTACTTATAGGATTAATAGAGTATGTATTAATTTTATTCAAATATTTTATTACGATAATTGAGGTCATCATTTCCATTGTTCCATGTGATAGTATACCAAAAACTACAATTTATACCCACAAGACTCGTTTATAGTAAAAACATCTATTTGATTACAATGATAGATTGATAAGTGATTCCGGGCGCGTCATGTGACAAGGATCATTAGTCTCGTAAGTGTAGTGAATGTTTTCATCGCTGGAGATGGCAGTTATCTTCCCCCGCTGGAGGATGAGATCCGACACCGATTTACCTGTCGGGTAGCGGGATTTTCCCCAATCTAAGCTCTCGACTGGTCGGCCGACACATGTGGTACGAGGTAGTGCATGTGAGTATAACGGTGAGTAAATAAGGGAGGAGAACAAGGAAGAACAAGGAAGAGGAAGGAAACATCGTGCGCTCTCCGTGGGTTGTTTGTTACTGTACTGCTCCAGTATTCACCTAATATTAGGACCTAGGACCCCCCGGTCAAAGGCACTGCCGCGAGATCAGTTAATGACCTAAACCGCCTTTGCCAGTGCTAAAAGTAATTAAACAAATACCTATTATGTATTCCGTACATATTTCTTCATTTCCTGCCTGTATATATCTCCTTCATTCAGCCTCATTATTAGACAACTAATCCCTCACTACATTTGAAAAGGGAGAGACCCCTGCTCGCGGAGTTTCCTGGAGGGAGCCCCAGCTGCAACTCTTTTGGCAACAGCGCCCCCCCCTCATTATTTGCGGCCCGGGGATGCACCTCATGCGCCCAAAGCACGTGAAGCGACGAAGTGGGGGGGGGGGAAGTCACTGACGATAAGATTCCCCGGCGATGTGTTTGCCCGCATTCCGTCGCGCGTCGGATGTTTGCAGGGGCTTCGGGGATGCATTACGCGGAAAGGAACGCCGCCGCCCGTTGGCATCGCGGGGGAGGAGCTGTATTGTTCCCCAGATGCGCAGCACGCGCCACCTACCGCGACGTTACACGTAGGTTCCTTAGATCTGCTGGAAATAAATACTACTTGGATCCCGTGCAAACACTGTGCTCTTTGTAAATCATTGTTGAAAAGTGAAAACAGATTCATTCATATTGGAACCTAACTTCCAATGTTTCTGGTAACCCGTGCTAAAAAATACAAGTCGTAGAGAATGCAAACGGACACCAGCAAATAAAACCAAAGAGATAATGAAATACACATTTATTACAAGTTTATTACTCGAAAATGAAATTTATTACTGTTGTTTATTAAACAAATATTGTTAAAAGCGGAATCATAGTTATGCAACCATGCCAGACATTCGAGTATGATAATAGAGTGTACATAAATAAATAATTAAATACACACTCAATATTAATGTATTATCCCAAACAGAAATGTATTACCGTTGCTATTTATTAAATAAATATTGTTAATCACTGAATGATACTTATCCAACAAATGGAGCTATACTGCTTGTGCCCCCTTGACACACCCTGAAAACTTGCCAGATTTCGGGAGTCGCATACAGCACTCAAGATCGTTTCTTCGAAAGTTAGGAAAGGTTTTAAGTTCGATTAAAAATTCAGCTGATGTGTAAATACCTCTAACCTTGCCGTATATACATTTCTGCTTGAGCAAGAAACATCATTTCACGGATTTGTGACAAAGTCTCTCCGAAATTTGGCATCTGTTGGATTTACTTGTAGGGGTAGAAGGAACGGTTAGGTTGATGCTGTACTGCAAATCACTAAGAGTTCTTTGCAAAAGAAGAAGGTGTAGATAAATTTTATTGTGAGGCGCGGAGATCGGAGACTTTAACTGTAAGGGGCACTGCCCACCGGCTCTATTGACTGCAGCACAGACTGAGTTTATCAAGGAGGGAATAAATGATGCAAATAGGCAAGTGAAGAAAAACAACAGTCTTGAGTACAATGGTGGTAGACGTAACCTTTTGTAGCGCTACATTTTTCGCGGCAGAGTACTTCAATGTTTTTAGCAGTAGAATTTCCCGATTTATATTTCAAGCATACGGTTTTGTCAAGCCAGTGTTTTGGGGCAGTAGCAAGTGAAGCCACTCCAGTCATGGGAAGTCTCCCGCTATTCGTAAATGTTAATATAAATATTTTGGACCATGTTTCATCTATTTACTGTCCAAGCCTTCCATATTATCTGAACAAAACATATCGAGACAAGCCACAATTTGACCGCAAACGAGGTATCAAGATTTACAAATAACGGAAGACTTATCTTGATCCTGCTCCCAAGCCCTTCGTTTCACTGAATGCGCAGATCAATTTTGTAAACTCATCCTCTTAAGTAATCGTTTACGTGTGAGAAGCATCCTGTTGGTAAAGAATCTGCATCGCGCAGAGTGCGAGTGTGCGCCCCCCCTCCCCCCGCCCTGCGGACGCCCAGCAGGAGCGGAGCCCCGAGGGGCGCGGCGCCTCCCCAATCGGCTAATGCGAGGGGGAGGGGGAGGGGAAGGCGCACAATCGGCGCCCCTCCCCACACGCCCCGCCGCCGCTGATGGATGGATGGCCCGAGCCACAGCCTCTGCCTGGACGCAATTCGCCACACGTGCTGCAGCTAGCGGAGAACTCCTCCAAGATTGATGCAAGTTAATCTCGTTTTAAGCAAGGACTTTTAAGTTGTATATTTTAATATTCATACCTACATATTTAAAATACCATGGGATTTTGCTTATAAATACGTTTGAGCCTTCTAGTCAACGACTTTTTTTCTTCGATAGAAATGTACAGAATCCTATACGTGTATCTTGTTCTTATCACCTACTTTTATTGTCGGAACATTCTGAACAAAATTAAATTCTAGACTTTTGCAGACATTTTTGTAAAGTTCGTTTAGATAAATGTGTTATTTTCAATTTTTATATTGTCAGAAACAGGTTAATATCTGCATAATATCTAGAAGCACGAAACATTAAAAAGAATGTATTAAAAGAAAAGAAAGACTATTACATAAGGCTGATTTTTGGAGACCAGATGAGGAGCATGACAAAATAATACGTATGAAATCCACTCATTAAGCTAATTGAACTGAAAGCATGTTCGTAGTTTCCTAGACAAAACATTATTTCATTCCACAATAGCCGAAACCTTTTTTTCACTTAGAAGACTAACATTTTATACTTATTGCTACTTTCTATGTGTTGAAATCAGCTGCGGATCGTATGGAGAGATTACTTGAAAGCATGCAATAACAATTTTACAGTTCGTCTCACATCACTATTACTAGCAACATTAATTATTTGGCGTAGTAGCACAGTATTTTGATTTAGTATCACTGATGCGTTACTAGAACTGCCAAAGACCGGGTGTATATCTTTCGCCGCTTGCCTCAGCGATCGAGCCCTCCGTGTTCTGGAGACTTGTCTCGGGGACAAGGGCCTCGTTCATCCGGCGCGTTCGTCGATCAGCGCGATCGGCCAATACAACAGTATCGCGAGAGCGTTCAACTGCGTTTCATAAAATTTTCTTCGAAGCAGAGAATATTTCTTTACGACACCTGCGTTCGACTGAAGTCTGCCAGTAAATGCCGCAAGAGGTTCATTAAGAAATTTCCAGGCGTAAATATTCAGGTGTATGCAGAAAGCCCGCATTCGAAGGAAGAGCTCCGGTTCTCTATTGAAGAGAAAATCGCAGCAATTTCTCGAGACTTATTTGTCTCAGAATGAAAATCAGAATATGTCCGGGAGGTACCAAGATTGCATTCGTGCCGAAGGACACAACTTTTAGCATCTTCTTTATGGTAAATTAAGCGCAGCGATAGTTCCCTTGTGCCAGCACGGAAGTTGAGTCAGCGCGTCGCTGGGCGAGCGAGACATCGACTTCCCGGACGATGCGGCCCGAATCTTCGGCGAACGATAAAACGTACACTCTCTAGTACCAGTAAAAATACTCTATAGTTCCAGCAAAATAAAGCGTGAAAAAATACATATTATCAGTGAAATGCCCGCGATAATTTACTGTGAAATACCCGATGTACTCGATAAAATCCCTGCTTTGGGTTCCGTCGTTCACGCAAGAAAGCAGCGCATTTCGCGAAGAACCCATCTCTTCCCTGCGAGCGGAGCGGTCGCAATGGCTCTGTGCGGTGGAGGGCACGAGCCTTCGAGTCGCGCTCCGCTGGCGCTGGATCCCGCGCCGCTGGCGTCCATTGTGTCCCTCCGGACGCACGCCCCGGCGCCCGCGCCCGTGAACCCCGTTGCCACGCCCCCGCCCAACAAGGCCCTTTCCTTCCACCCCCACCCCCCATACACGCTTGACTCGCCGAAATACCCGAACAACCCTCTTCACCGTCCCCCAGGCACCTACGAGCGTGAAGTCAAGTTATGACCGTTTATGTAACCACCTGCACGTAGGCAATACGGCTATGGCAACATACGAGGTAAGTTCACTTTTCCACATAGTTTTCAAAACACCAAAGATTTCTCGGAAATGTCAACGAACTTTTCGATTCTGGATCGGTAGAAATCACCTTCAGCGCTCTCTAACCACTTGGATGCAGCGACTTTCACCTGCTCATCGTTTCGGAATCTTCGTCCACCGAGATTATTTTTCAGCTTACCGAACACACGATAATTGCGTGACGCTAAGTCTGGAGTGGATGGAGGATGTTGTCCTACCTCCCACTTGAACCGCTGCCAAATCACACCGAAAAATCACACCGGGGCTCAATTTCTCACGCCGCTTTTCTTTAGTTACATCTAAGGTAACTTGTTCAATTTGTGACAACACGAAAAAACCTCCAATTTGGTGTTAATATTCATTGAGCCCAGCCCGCTCTGCACACACAACACGGCGAGATACTACTCCATCCTTCCTATAGGTCGTGTCAGCAGTTACTGTAGCTTGCTCCGTATTGGCTGTGGTCATGACCCACAGCGCTCTTATGTAACTTGAGTTAATGTAGCGCGAGTTAATGTAACTTGCTTTTTGATTCGCTAACGTATTTGTTGCTGTTCTCCTGCCGTGTTCCGACGGTAGCAGAATTTCGACACGACCTACAATCAAATTCACTCACTGTCTGGAGAAGAATTCTAGTGACCAGCTGCTCTGATCGGGCGTTTTCCGAGGTTTATCCGAGCAATATCAGGCGAATGCCAGAGTAGTGTCATAAGAAACGGGCAATGGGCCGCACGCGCTCACTCCTGCTCTTCCTTGTATTGTCACCTCTTACAAACACACACATGCACTACATTACCACAAATGTCTGGGGCTTAGAGCTTGTCCCAGCTGAGGCCGAGGTGACCCGTTGATGAGAGAGACGGGGATAGGAGAAAATCTGGCACACGTCGGCGTCGGATCTCAGTTTTAAGCGGGGGAAAAATACGACCACCTCCAAGCCTTCAGTGCACTAATGGACTTCAGGCACATTCGCTACACTAATGGAACTAATGACGACAGCGGGTGGCGTGTTCTGAAACTCCAATCAATTAATCAATTTTCTCAAACTGCCAATGACTTTATTGGTCATCACAGTCCTCAGTCCCCCGAAAGATCAGTGTAGGATTATACAGATCTCAGCACCCTATTAAGATTATTGTCCCTATTTATTTCACCCTGCGTTTCACATATTGCATCGTGTCTTCCAGCCGATAAAGTCCATCACTCAAACTCGTCACCTATCCAAATTATTCCACTAATTCATCACCCCCCCTCCATCTTCTCCCACGCAACACGAACACGCTCTGCTTCCTCTGGTGTCCATCACCCGACTTTAGCCCCAAAGCCCACCTACGCACAAAATCGTTTTCAAGTCCGTCACGCGTCCCCTCCACGCCTCCGCCCGTCCGCGGGCCGCTGGCGGATCTGCGTACGCGGTCAGCCGCCACACCGCCGTCCCCCCCCGCTCCGCGGCGGTCGGCCCCGCACGTCGCGGCGGCCACCCGCGCAAACGCACAGCAGTAGCAGCTTTCTATTGAACCGCGCTGACTCACGGCGCCAGAGCAATAACCACAGCGCCCGGGGTGGAAAAAAAGTAGGGCGGCGATAAACGCTCCGTTCATGAGCTCAGCGGGTGGCGCGCCCCAGCGCGCGACCTTCCAGCGCCCCTGCGGGGAAGAGTTACTCGGAGCGACGCCGCCCCCGCGCCTGCCCGGCCGCCTGCGCGCTGCGACGCGCCAAGGGCTAGCCAGTTGCGACCTTCTGGCGCCGCAAGCGACTGCAAGCGTGATGTGGCGTTGATCGCGAACGCGTCACTACTCTGGCTTATATACTATATAATATAATATATATCATTATATATATATATAATATATATATATACATATTGAAAACATCAGTACTTTCTTTCACATAAAATAATTTTTGGTAAAAAAGAAAATAAAAATATTCTACTTCTGTGAAATAAAACAAAGTAATCCAAACAACAAATGAGGAAATCTCAATAGTGGCACTTACAATTTTTGACTATTCATTATAAAGACCAGTCGAGAAACTTTTGAGGTCTAATATTTGGTACAATCTCCATTATTACTGATGGCCTGGAAAATGTTTCAGCATGGATTTGATTAGTGTACGAATTTAATAACAATCCAAACAACAAATGAAGAAATCTCAATAGTGGCATCTATAATTTTTGACTATTCATTATAAGCAGCCACGAAACTTTTGAGGTCTAATATGTAGTACCACCCCCATTATTCCCGATGACCTGGAAAATGCCTCAGCATGGATTTGATTAGTGTATGAATTTCGTCAATGGAGATTGCAGCCCATTCCGGACGAATCGCAATTTTCAGCTCAGCTTGTGTCGATCTGCCAACCATTGCACACACACGTTCTACTAGAATTCTCCGTAGATTTTCCATATGGTTTAAGTCAGGACGTCTAGCTGGACACCACAAAGCTGTGAACTCTTCTTCTTTAAACCACTATCGTGTGTTTGCCGATACGTGAATTGTCTTGTTGAAATATCAAAGCATCATCGTATTATTCATACATTCTATACAGTTCACAATCAAGCTACTCTATATATTTCTCAGAGATCATTCATGTGTTCAGCAATGCACCATTTAATTTATCTTGAGCATAGAATGCTGCGCAGACCATGATACTTCCGCCTATGAAGTTACTAGCCATCAGGACGTGATTTCTTTACAGGGAAATAAGTCTCATCTGCACCCAAGCTAGTAAGACGCTAACAGCGGAACGCCTTAATACTAATTTCCACCTCGAGAAGTTTTGTTACTCTTATGAAATTTTGCTAACTAACAAGGAACAATATCGGGCTTAACGATGTGCATAAGAATTGCAGATACTTTAATTATTAGATGATGTGATAATATCTGAATTCGTCAATTAATTTGTCTGCTTTTATTCTCCCAACTTCCATTACCGTAGTCTTATAAGTGGAGAGCATGTTATATCCCGGAAGGTGGCGATCTTTCTCCTCTGCCGGAGGGTAAAATCTGGTGTCGATCCTGACATCGGCTTTTTAATTTCCCCCATCCAGGCATCTCCCCCAGATGGACACCATCCCAGTTTGTACAAGTTCTATGCTCCTGCCTAGGCTCTTGTGTGTGGCAGTGTATTGCACGTACAAATGAGTGTGTAAAGGGAGATGATAGGAAGAGGCTGAAGAGGAAGGAAATATTGCGCTTGTTGATCTAGTTATTGCTCCGGCGGAGTTCTTTAATTGATCGGAGAAACCATGGAAAATCGCCGATCCTTGAACGACGGCAATCAATTAATTTCTGGTTGATCGTGATTCACATTTTGTTACCTCAATTATCATTCTAAACTTTCATTTCACCCCATGTGTTGACTTTCTCTCTATAACAATGCCAGCTGTGAATAACGGAGGTGATTGAGATAGACCAACAATACACCGAACTGCAGGTTTTAAAAAAGTCCATATAACTCTGTAAATATGTCGCGACGTAGGAGCTTGGACGAGAAGCTTTTTTGAGGTGATTTCACGTAATTCCAACTTATCAAAAGTATCAAAACCTAATTTAAAAGCGAAAGAGGAGGAAGACGTTATTGCTATGATTTAAATGCCAGCGAGCACTCTACCAGTCCCTTGAGCTCACAGTGCGGGAAAAAACCCAGTGGGTCCCCGTGAATGACTAAGCGGTTGCAGAACAACGGCTGGCGTGCCAACTCGCTTTGCATCGAGCCAAAGGATAAATAAATCATTCTCCTCCCAAGAAAGGCACATGCCCGTGCAAACAAAAAACCATTTCTAAATGGAAAAACTTGGAAAGAGTGGGAGAGGCATGCTTGTTTCATATATGATGAATAGTAAAGTTTAACTGTTATAGAATCCACTGAAATCATTCGGGAATATTTACATGCAGAACATATATAGGAAAGATATAGTAGTGACGAACTCGACAGTTCTGACGACATTTACTTTGAAATATAAACAAGCAAATAAACTCATTAAATCAAATCTTGAGAACTAAAATACCGATGGAGTTTATTTTCTCAAAGGGAGGTGCAATGTTTGGCAATGTCACCGTTTATTTACTTGCGTTGCATTCTTCTCGATGCCTGGTCATAAATTTCCCCCGAATTGTGAGCCTTCACCCGCCAAAAAAACCGCAAACATCTTGTGTCCGATCAAGAGATCATATACTCTTAGGTTTTATAGCGACTACGAATGACTCCACAGCGCCCGTAACGGACCAATCCTCCACGAGAGCCGCCATCCTCCTTCTAATTGGTATGCCATCCGCTCTCCTCGCTACATCTGACCAGAAAGCGAGATGGCGCCTCGATTCGCCCCGCACGACAGGCGAGTCGTCCGACCCGACTAAGCTGGAACACGGACCCATTGGAAGATATTTCACGAGTTCAAGGCTCAGTCGACACAACAGCTTCCTTTCTCCTTCGGAGAGTCTAAATAAATTTTCATCTCGGGCATTTAAAACCTGTAAATCACGAACAGAGAAACCGAACTATAACACCGCGATAAAATTGGAACATTCCTCGACTGGTGGCGAGGGGACTCGCGGGATCGAGGGTCGGGAGTTGCCCTGTGGTGGGTTTGAAAAGCGGTGTGAAGCGCGGAGAGGGGAGCAGTCGAGACCGGAGTGGAGGGGAAAGGGAGAATTTACGAGTTTGGGAACAGGGCGATGGCGGAGAAGGCTCTCTTCAGGGACAAACTCGCCGCCAAAATAGGCAATTGAGACCACGAAAGGCCACCACGGCTACAAAACAAAGTCCAGAGTAGTGATTCGCAAACTCTTTTTAGGTCGCAAACCCCTTAGCTAAAATAATTAAATCTCTTGTTTTCTCACTGTAATTTACGTTACCTACTTAAAATAATTTTTCTGTGTATTAAATATTTCGCTACATGTAAAATAATTCGATTTATTTTTTTAGTGACACGCTACTACTTTTTATTGCTTTCGATATGAACCTCGATACATACTATACAATTTACCTGGGTCGAGAGATCGCAGTTACGAGAGAAATGTAAAAACATTTGAATGATGCTACATGTTCCCTTGTGGAGGGAATTAGAGGAAGGTATTACAAAAGCTTTCGGGCTTTTTCTCGCCGCTTCATCATTAGAACCCTTATAATGCCCTTGCTGCATAAATAACTATTATTCACATGTTAATAAATAATTGGTAAGAATTATGTTGTATGACGTACGTCATTATCATTTCCAATAGTACTTAATATTGCAATCTGCGCTGGCAAATGGAAGAGAAAAACAAAAACAAACACGGGCAAAGCTTTTTCATAAATATTGTCTTTTTTCTGAAATAAAAAGTTGTTGAATAATATAGTGGTGTCAGTGAGTGGTGGTCTACGTTTAGCTGTTACTTTTAATATTTTAAATGAAACTATCGAACCATAAGACAGGTCAAATTAACCCCAACGGGTATATTTCGACTATTCTGCAAATGTCTGGTCGAGAGGTTATTCCACCGAAGCACTGGTCGAATTTTCACCTGATCCCTCCAGTACCAGATATCAACAGCCACACCATACGGTTACTTAATACGAACATAACGGTCTCTGTTAAAACAATTCGGGTTAATGAAACAGTACATTGTGTAAAGACTCCTGTGGCAGATAATCTTCCCAGAGAAAACTACCTTTAAAAAACGATGGTCCTACGTTATGTACTACCCTATCATTAATTCCAACAAACTAAATACCTCGTTCATTTTTTTAGCTCTCACAATCGGTTTTCAATCGTCACTGGAAAAATATACTTTTAAAATGCACGATACATTAAAATAACGTGTACAAACTACACCTTTCATATCTATCAACAAATAATGTTTTGCCATTTTAAGAGAGTTTTTGACTCCAGTACACAGTTATTAGATGCTACAGTTCTTAAACATCTGATGGTCTCGTTTCGCATCTTGTGCGAGTAGCACGATGTCTACGCGCTTCCGGTGCTCCTGAAGCCGCACAACTGGCGAGTCCGTGACGTACTTCCACACTTGACAAACACGTCAACATTTTCATGTTGAAGCTTCCTGTTGTTCAAGTTGACGTGTTTAACAGCGACCGGGAAACCAACAATGTTTGCTTTCTGCTCGAAAGATCTAGGTACATTTTAATGATGTTCAGAGATGTAAACAAATGTTTTGAAGGCTGTGGAGACACCTCATGGTCCAACCATCAGTATCCTAAATGCAATTTTATGAACACCTCTACATTATTTATGGGACGAAGACAAGAAATCGAGAAAGGAAGAAATATTTAATTTTTGAGTTTCCATTTCGCGCTCAGCAACGTCTCTCGTAGAGGACATTAACACACGACGATTCTATCATTCATTTAGATATTTCGCCTCGTTAGTTGATGCACTGTCACTTATCGGATTTTGTGCTTGCCAGTCACGTACAACGAAATGTTCGGCAGTTTTCTTTGTGGCCAACCGACTGCACAGCACGTCATTCAGCATTCTGCTTCGTCACGTAGTTTAACACGATCCTTCGCGTTACTTGCAGCATTGTACGCGTTTCCATGGTCAGTAAAGGTCCCTCGTCGGGTGACCAGCCTCACGCTGGGAAGAGGCGAATGTGTGCGAACGAGAGAAGGTGTACGTGCGCTCGGTCGGACGGTTTAGAAAGACCTCGAAAAGTTGCATCTTCGTCGAAAATTGCGCCTGCATTTAAATGTGTCCGTCTATTGCGTTAATCATGACCCGGAGTGAATTAAGTTTGACGGGATGAAGTTTCGCCCCTAATTGTGTCTCTTGTCTCTTTCAGCTCTTATATATATATATTTGTAAAACGGCTTCATTACACCCTAGAAAATATTATTTACTTCCAAGATGTAGTGTAATCACATTTATTTAAAAATTATAATTCATAAGTTTACATTCGTATTGTATTGTAAAAGTACTTCATATGCCTGTAACAAGAAATGTACGCCAGCTTCTGGGTCAAAGCATCCCATCTACATCAGGGTTTTGTCAAATTTCCCTGATCCATTGAGGCAATGCTGAGATAGCGCCTTATTTTCCGTCTGGACAAAGCTTCACTAGGCGCATATTTTGCTGAGCTATCTCTTTTTGCAAGTTGTGTCAGAAGACGAGCCGGAGGAATGGATTGGTATTTTGTTAGCAATACTAAAATATAAAATCTGTAGTTCGTTTACCGATACAAATAAGTTTTCTATAATTCAGAAGCGAAAATGTGTAGTTTTCTCGTGTTGCTATCCTAGCTGTGTTGGTACTTTTATTAATTATTCAACACTTAATTAATAGAAGGATTAATTAATAGATTCAATAATTAATTAATAACTAATAGTAGGGAATAGCATACTGGCGTGCATTAGTACAATTAATGTTTAAAAGTTTGGAAAGAGATTCTGAAGTTCAAGAAAACGTCCACAACTGTTACTTCTCTTTCGTTCGTCTTTACTGTTCTTTGACAAAATAAATCAAATCAAAAACACATTTTTCCACAGCACTATATCGCGCCCAGGTGCAATCTTTATTGTATTCGGCGGTGGGATTAACGCTAACAGCTGCAAAGCGGAACCGGGGCGCGGCCTCCACGCTAATCGCGAGTCTGATCTACCACCTTCACTCTCTCACCAGCTGGCTTCACAAATGGCGACTCAAGATTAATCTCGCAAAAACACAAGCAAATGTCTTCACCCTCAGATAAACCAACCCCGCCCCCTTGTCTAAAATTAAATAACTCTCCTGTTCAAACAAATCCACGCCTACAAAATATCTAGGAGTACTAGTAGATAGACGTATAACATGGAAGTAACACATTAAGTCAGTTCTACAAAAAGCAACGGAAAAAGCTGTCAAACTACGAGTAGATCCACTCATCAATTCTGCATTCCCTTTAAAAGGTGAATCCAAATTGCTCCTCTTCAAAAGTATCATCAGACTCGCACTAACATATGTCTGTCCAGCTTGGATAAATGTTGCTCCTAGAAATATCAACTCTTTACACACTTTCCAAAATAAATTTCTCCGAAGATTCATCAACACATCGTGGTTTATATCCAATAGACAAATTCGTTATGAACTGTAACTGCCATTCATTATAGACCATCTGATCAACATATCCTCGAAATTTTTCACTCTCTTGCCATCCTGCCCAAGTACCATTTTCAACGAGGACAACATGCAAACACCACAAACAGAAATAAATCCAAACTTGCGAAAGATATTTTCAAATTGCCTTAAAATCAAAACTCAATTAAAAACTTACAAATTCTTGAAAAAAAAACACAACTAACTATACTACCCGTTCCCTAAATCATCAACCAAAACCAATATAATCAAATTAAAATACTTTATATAGTGCTTGCCGAGTAAGAACTCTCGAAATAAATTTAGGACGTTTCCATTACGTTAATGTAAATACGTTTCGCACTTCTGTAAGGCCATTTGGTCGACCAGATGAAATAAATTTCAAATAAGGGCCTTATTTGAGCTTTCTAAGGACCGTCGCTTCCGGTTGGGCTCCGTTTACGCGACATTGGAGAAGGTAGAGGCTTGCGGTTAGAGTGACCTCTGCCAGGACCCGCGAATGATGGTTCAGACGGCAGCAGCGAAAGAAAAGACAAACATTTCTCCGACGAGTAACAGGACACACAAAAACATTCTAATTTCAGAGCTCTTTAAAGGTTTTAAACACAGTCGTGTGTAATGGCGGATGCCAGCCTCTTGCGAAATGTATTTACGCGAGTTAGCGTTGTAGCCTTGTACATGAGCAACTGTAAAATATGTGTAACTTTTAACCTAGCGTGTCGAATCTAAAAATATTTTGGCGTTATTTGCGCCCATATCAATTAAATTTGGGACGAGTCTCATTATAACATTATTTTTTTATAACAGTCCATCATCTATCCATTCTGCTATTAGACATCTTGCACTACCTGAAGAATACAAATTTTGGCAATCTGTTCATGGTTGAATTACTCGCCTTACTCTCAAGAACAATTTTAATAAGTAGAAGTGAGAGGTCAAACAATAGAAAAAGCATTGATGAAAACCTAATTATAGGCAATCTCCAATTCATGGTGTAATAACATATCCTAACCTCAAGAACAATTTCAATATGAAGTAGAACAAGATCAAAAATAGAAAAAAGGAATGATGAACTTCTATTTATTGGCAATATGAATATCATAGTTTAATAATATTTGTATTATACGTTCTACCCCCAGAACTATTCTAGTATGACGTCAAAAATAGAAAACTTTACTAACATACACTTGTAATAAGTAAAAACTGAACCCCGCCAAAACGACGCGTGAAAGGAAAGCTTGTGAGACTACAAGAGCTACGAGGTAAGCATTATCATAAATACATTCATCATTTCCCAAACGAACTTATTGTTTGAGCCCGCGCTGGGCTTAATGAACTGGCCTCTTCCATGAATTCTGCCTCTTGCGAACAGTTGCCCTCTCTCTTATGTCACCTTCTTCTCCTTTCCCTCCTTGCCTCACATATCCTTCATTTTTCCTCGTCCACCTTTTTACTTCATGCTCTCCCTCCACCTTCCCTTTTCCGGGCTTACAAGATCCCATATCTTCTTCCTATTTTCTCCTCCACCCACTTTGCTTCCTCCGGGCTCCCAGATAACCTTCGTTAAGATGAGCACAGGCAAAGATTCGTCTTTATAATTTTCAGACAGTAATGCTGTTTTAATCGACAATTAAGTTTATAAATCAAATGTTCCAATACGTATGAATGAGATAAGACTTAAGGAATGTAAGATAAAGAAGTATGAAATACATCAAACTCATTCTGAGAGAAGAACGTCTCCATTTTGGGAAGGATATCTTCCAAATTTGATGCATTTCAGTGGAGAAAGATGTGGTAGTGGAATAAGCAGGTGGTGAGAGAGTCAGTCATGTATGATGGCAAAGTGTAAATGTGATTGACAGTTGAAGAAAACCAATCACATCTCCAAGTTCGTGCTTCGTTGAGGACAACCGGTTTCCTTCCAAATGTCAGGGTACTATGTAAGTGCCAATTATATAAGAATTTAATCGGACTATCGTGCACCAGTGAATATCAAAAGCAGCATTCGCCGACCACTAACGTAAGTATCTAAGCAGTAAGGCCAAGGGAGGATGGCGTGCGATCATTGGTTTAAGCTTCACCATACACCGAGAATAACTACTTATCGTAGGAAAAACGATCGACCAGTGCAGGCGGATTACAGAGTATCTGCCAGGCTCCAACGCAAATATTTTCTATATTTATTTATATACATATGTATATGCTTATATCTTATTTATTTTTACTTTGTTTCCGGACTCACTGCTGATTTCATTATTCCCGTACGTGTAGTGCATGCCATATCCTGGGGGTGGAGGATAAGGATGGTTTACTAGAGATCGCACGCGGTCTGTGATTGTTAAGGTATTGCTCTGTTATACACCTGTTATTGATGGGAGAAACCACGAAAAAAACTACGGTCAAGCGCGGCGAATAGCTAGAGACAGCGATTAAATTAGACTTTATACAAAGCTGGTAACGAAAATCCGCCAATTTTTCGGAATTGATCCCTACGACCTACCGTTCAAAAACGTAGTGGCCACAGTGTTGACCCCTCACATCACTGCCCTGCCACCACATCCGGTCCCAGCTATGAAGTGGCGAGCAACAATGCGTCACGAGGCTCGATATCAGGACTCCCGATCTGCCAAGCCCTAGTTGCGTCTAACTATACACGCCGTCTTCCCCTCGCCGGAGATTCTTACGCACGGCGCAACACACACGCGCGCGCATTACCACACACCGCGGCATACACACACACGCACACACACGCAGCGCCTCACGCACACGCACGCACTCACGACACGCTCACTCACGTTGCACATTCACTACCGTTACCGCGCCGCATTACACATCGCATACCACACACGATGAACCCACACGCACACACGCATGTCACACAACAGCACACACATGCACACACATCCAACGAACACCCCACACCAGGCGCCACACACACGACACACACATGCCACACACTGCCACACACAGCACACAAGCACACAATGCACACACACGTACACATACCCACACACATATACGCAATACGCACACACATGACCACATGCACGCCCACCCACACCACAAGCATACACTCACACATTGCACACAATGCATACAAACGCACACACATGCACACACACCGCGCGCGCCGGCATAAACAAAACGCGCACACAATTTGAATCTCCAGGTCTCCATGCGCGAAGTTTAAAGACAGTTGCAGGGTGCTGGCGCTGTTGGCAAGCGGAGGGTTGCCGCGCGGCATAGCGTGTGCGCGCGCACGCCCGGGACGCGGAGCGGCGGCAAGACGGCACGGCCGGCACGGGCCTTGCACTCGGGGGGGCGGAGCGCGCGCGAACACAAGCGTCGCTGCCAAGTTCAAGCCGCAGCGGCGGAGGCGGCGCGAAGAGCTGTTTACACGCGGGCGGCGCGGCGGAGCGACGGCGACTGCGAGAGGGAACTACCCCGCCCGCCCGCCCCGCTCAGCCATCTAGAAAGCTAGCAGCGCCGCGTACATAATACAAACATTCCTACATGCGCAAGACAGCGAAATTGCATACCGAAACTTAAAAGGTTAATCGTGCGATGTTCGTCTGGGGGGGGGGGGAAATTCCACTTATTAAGGACTTACAATTAACCTTACCATTTGGGTAGGGTTTATATTGCTTCGTGTATTCGCTTCGGAAGAATACGTACGTTTAGATGTCTCTTTGTATCAGCCCTTGATTTTTGTAAAATACGAAGTAAATAAATTTTTTGTCTAGAGTCCTTAAAATTAGTCTTTTATTTTGGAGAGTTTTCGCTGTCTACAACGATAGGAAGATGTATTTCTAGGTAGGCGGCCTGCTTGGCTGTAGTTAAAAAAAATGCATAGAGTCAAATTGTCTTTTAAGTTTTGTGCACTTGCGGGCGTACGGTAAACCGCTTTGCATAGGAATCTCACCCTTTCTGACTGAATCATTCGTCGTTCATCTTCCAAGTCGTCAATTTACCAGGTTTCATCTTCAAAATCGTCATCAACGTTCCAGGCAGAAATCAATCACATCAATCTATTTCATTTATTCCCTTTCATATCTTTTTGCTCCGCTTACGCATAGTTTGGTTCTAGGCTGGTCTCAGATTATCTAAAACTGCCTACGTTCGTTCAGTCAATTCTATCTTCG
>BOPP01000001.1:29318403-29332751 GCA_017312745.1 Gryllus bimaculatus | reverse complement strand
ACACACACGTACACATACCCACACACATATACGCATACGCACACACATGCACCCACATGCACGCACCCACACCCACAAGCACACACTCACACATGCACACACATGCATACAAACGCACACACATGCACACACACCCGCGCGCGCCCGCATAAACAAACGCGCACACAATTTGAATCTCCAGGATCTCCATGCGCGAAGTTAAAGAGCAGTTGCAGGTGCTGGCGCTGTTGGCAGGCGAGGGTGCCGCGCGGCATAGCGTGTGCGCGCCCGCACGCCCGGGACGCGACGTGCGCGCGAACGGCACGGCCGGCACGGCCTTGCACTGGGGGCGCGCGGAGCGCGGGCGAACACAAGGCGTCGCTGCCAAGTTCAACGCCGCAGCGGCGGAGGCGGCGCGAAGAGCTGTTTGACGCGGGCGCGCGGCGGAGGACGGCGCGCTGCGAGAGGGAACTTACCCCCGCCCGCCCGCCCCGCTCAGCATCTAGAAAGTAGCAGCGCCGCGTACATAATACAAACATTCCTATGCTTAGCAGACAGCGAAATTGCATACCGAAACTTAAAGGTTAATCGTGCGTGTTCGTGGGGGGGGGGAAATTCCACTAATTAAGACTACAATTAACCTTACATTTTGGGTAGGGTTTCATATTGCTCGTGTATTCGCTCGGGAATACGTACGTTAAGTGTCTCTTTGTACAGCCCTGATTTTTGTAAAATACGAAGTAAATAATTTTTTTTCTAGAGTCTAAAATTAGTCTTTAATTTTGGATGAGTTTTCGCTGTCTTACAACGATAGGAAGATGTATTTCTAGGTAGGGGCTGTTGGCTGTAGTAAAAAAAATGCATAGGTCAAGATTGTCTTATAGTTTTTGGGCACTGCTGGGCGTACGGTAAACCGCTTTGCATAGGAATCTCACCCTTTCTGACTGAATCATTCGTCCGTTCAATCTTCCAAGTCGTCATCCAGGTTTCATCTTCAAAATCGTCATCAACGTCTTCCAGGCAGAAATCCATCACATCATCCTAATTTCATTTATTCCCTTTTCATATCTTTTTGCTCCGCTATACGCATAGTTTGGTTCTAGGCTGTCTCAGATTATCTAAACTGCCACGATTCGTTCAGTCAATTCTCAATTAAAAGAGTCGCCTCATCTTCCAATATTAATTTATTCTTTCCCACGAGTTGGAACGCCATAGAAAAAAGGCGAGGAAACAGAGATAGAAGTGGAGAAACAGCAAGAAAACGAGTAAGTCACGTCAATCAAGAAGAAGATACTGAAGAAAAAAAATAGGAGTGGAATAACAAGCAAAAGAGGAAGAGCAATGAAAACAAGGAGCAAGCATGTGACGACGGAAAAAAATATTTAAAAAAAGCGAGGTTGAGAGCTGCAAGAATAAAACCAAGGGAGAGAAGAAGAGCGAGAATGAATAAAGGAAGAAGAAGAGGAAGAAGAAGAAGAAGAAGAAGAAGAAGAAGAAGGCACCCACGCACGGCGAGCGCGAGAGGGGACCGGCCTGACCTTCACCGCCGCGCCATCCCGCGTCCAACGCAGGTCCCAGAGGCGCGGCGCATTACCTGGCGCGGGCGCAGGGTCAACGGCGCGAGCGCAGCGCCGCCCCGCGCGCCGCGGCCGCCGATCGAGTTATGAGGAGCGCGCGCGACATTTTAATTACGGTTGGCAGCGACGCCAACGCCACTGCCTCCAGAGCCTCCGCTGCGTACAGCTCGCGCAAAACGTCTAAATTCATTCGACGACGGTTAAATTGAGGCGGTTGCTAGATTGGAATTTTCGATCATAGCAATCTAGGCAATGGGCTATTTAATTGCAAATTTCATATTATTTTTATATATTGTAATCAGTTTTAAATTTCATTTCACTTAGAACGTCATTAAATTCGACTTATTTTCACATATGTAGCGTAAAGGAAAAATGCGTTATAAGCCCTTCTGGAGAAGACTTCATGTTTTCTACTGCAATGATGTAAATTATAAATATTATTAAACTCTAATTTGATTTTATTATAAACTAAAAATACAAATCATAATGCGGTCCGTTACCTATTTTTTTAGCTCCGAGTTCATCTTATTAGCCATCAGATTTGCGCTCATTTTTGTTAACATTTTCGGTGGACACTTCTTGAGGAATACACTCTTCAAAAAAGTTTTGGTCATTTTTTTGCTCCCTTCCTTTAAGTAGGTATATAAGCCCTGAATGTCGGTAACTTTTGCCGGAATAAGTGGAAATTCGAATGTCAGATTATAGTGCAATATTCTGAGAAACTCTCTTCGTGGATATTACTCTAGCAACCCAACGAACAGACAAAAAAAATCATGAACATTTGCGTGGATATAGATTGAACTACGCAAAATTCATTTCTTAATTCTCCGGAAGAAGAGCCACTATAGTCCTATGGGCCCCTTCTCTAGCTACCGCCTCAATTGTGAGCGAGTACACAAAGAGAAATACATTGTGTAGGCTGGATTAGATCATCGACACTCATTAACCCTGCTCAGAACTATCTGTACTCACTCACATGAGTCACATCATCTTACAAAATTAATTTATAATTTTCCACAAATTAGAGTTCCAGAGAAAGAAGTAGCAATAGAATGGCAGGAAGATCAAGAATAAGATGGAGCGAACTCACGGAGAAAGTACAAGAAGATGAAAATGAAAAGGAAGCAAGAGATGGAAGGGCGACAAGAAGAATTATAAGGAAAGAGGAAGAGACTCAATGAAGAGGAAGAACAAGATTAGAACTCCTACCACAATGCGAGCTAGGGATTTTAATCGCTAATCCGAACTGAGTTGTGCATGCGTTAGTAATTTCTTTTATTGGTTTCATTGTTTGCTGTATTACACGAAACGTAATCGTTACTTTTTTTGTCCGAGGCTGTTTATCGAAAAGCTAGGAAATCAATGTTTTTGAGACGGCCTTCAGTACGTGCTGTAATGTCAGTGAGAGCAGAGTATCCGCGTGCGAACTCTTCCTTTCGCGTAGTACCCACGAAGACGGGACAAAAAGCGGAGGAGTGTAAATGGACCTGCAAACTCGCTTAGCGATCGACGGACGGAGTATCGTATCCACTATTTTGTTGTTGAGAGATCGCGATATTTTCAATTTTGACGCAAGAACACCCAAGAGTGGAATGAAGGAAACAACACATTTCTCACCAATATGATGCGATAGGTCGACATAAAAGCATCTCAACGTTATGATAGGCACCTTGTCTGTATTTTACAGTTAATTTACAATCAATACTTTTCGGCAATAATGAACTGAGAGATATCTTATATATGGGAGAGAAATGAGTGCCCAACCCTCCCTGTAATTACGTTTCTGAACTAATTCTAGTAAATACTAGATACAGACACTTAGAAGGTACTGTAATTTCCTTGACTGTTTTTCTCTCACGCGTTCAACGCCTTTTTGCAATAAAAATATTTTTAAAGATATTTTAAATGTGGAATATTCTGCGTTAAGGCAAGGTTAAGCTACACTCCTCGCCGACTGACACTGCATAGTGTGTGTTTGAAAAGTTCTGCACCAACAAGGTTCCGAACGGTGCAGATAGACGGCGTTTTTCTCAGCACAAACCATAGAATGCAAAACATACAAGGAAAGGTTACGGTTGGATGACATAGGGGTATAAATGACACATAAAACCCAGGAAATACCTAAAAAATACATATTGAATTGCAAAACATGACGTGTCATGTTTTACACGCTACACATGACGTCATTACATCACATTTTCTATAATACTTACTTACAACACAACTATTAACTTCTTCAAGGAGAGGACACTTTAAACAAATGAAGAATTGAGAATAACACAGTAGAACTTGTGAAAAAATCTGTAGTTTTCCTTCTTTCTAAAGGTGGATTATTACCTTTGTAGAGGGAACCACGATATTTGCTGTGACAGCCAAGGGCACTAAGGCGTCACGTGATGGAAGTTGTGGTTACTGCCAGTATGGCATATTCTTTTGAGCTTAGAATTGTAAAAACGCTACAAATTAAGATTGTCCAACTTCTGTTAAGGTGATTTTGGGACTATGAGTGATAATCAATCGATGGTCTGGTTGCTGAATTCATAAGGGCATGGATCTTACACAAAGGAATTAGGATGAAACTAGTCCACATTATGATAAAAGGATTATACAAATTTTAATTGTATGGAGGAACGAAAGTACTTAGATTGAAGCAGTACAAATATAATTTTCTGTAACGAATGTTTTCATCATATGTCAATTACATTTTTTATTCATCAAATTAACTAATTATAATTCAATTTTATTCATTCGAATATTTTGACATACTTTCTTCGTACTTTAAATGTGCTTTAATGTCTTGTTTTTACTCAATGCAATGTATTTACAAAATATTCTAAGCTACAAATGAAACAATGAGATAGACAAACCTTGGTCGCATTGCGCACACATTTATGAATGGAAGTTTAGAACACATACTATATTAATACGCACGTATTTTGGAGAGATGTCAAAAGCAGTATTATATGAGCACTTTAAACGGTGTAGGGTGTGATGAAAAATCGTAATGAAGATTCACTAGAATGCATATCTTTTCACATTCTCTAACAGTGGTGCCGAAAACTGGCAATGAAGCTGTTAGCACATAAAATAATTTCTGCGTTAAAACGACGAGTCTGAATTCAAAAACGTCGGCAGGTTGAGTTAGGCTGGTACTCTTCCCAGAAAGAAGTTTTTTTTCAGCGAAGCATAGAGTTTAATACATCATACTAGGATTTGACATTACCAACTATTCTCATTATCATAAACATTCAGAGCACATTACAGCAGCGATTGTCAGCAAAAATAGGAGGGCGATGTGAATTGCATGTATTTTAAAATATGAAATAACATCAACCGATATTTAAAGTATAGTCAATAAAATCGTATGGATCCTTTGTGGTCTGTTAGAAGAACTTGATTTGAAGGCAAGAGGACAGCGTTAGAGCAGGAGTTTACACCGGTTCGCACAGGCGTCTTCAGTCACACGCCTCAGATGGCGATGCGAATATAACATACTCTGAAAAACGAACCCATGTTCAATATCACAATGCAAATAATGTCCATATATTTGTGCATAAAATCATTCTTTTGTTGTGTTGATGGAGCCAACAAGTTAAAAATTGTCTTGTCTATTCTTAATTTAAGGTACTCGCCAACCTCAAAGTAAGGTTTCTCCGCGAACAACTAAAATTCTTGATTTTCATTGTCTGCTGTGCATTGAGATGTGTACTTTTCCATGTTCAAAGCCGGCAGGCGGCGTGTATATGTATGTGTTGCGACATCGGCTACACCAAAGAACAATGTCACGAACGGCAGGTGCATCTGTCAAGCGGGAAAGACGCAGAATGCAAATGGCGCGGCGCCAGGGCGCGGAGAGGCTCCGAGCGACCAGAGGCAGCTCGGCTCAAAATAGCTGGCCGCAACCGCCGCGGGCGAAGCGGACGCTCCATTCAAGCAAATGAATGTCGGGTACGAAATAGTGTCAGATCCATGGTGCAAATACATAGAAGAAGCGTTACCATTTATGTGGGAAAGAGACAGACAGAGTGAGTGAGAGAGAGAGAAACAGAGAGAGAGAGAGAAAGAAAGAGACGGAGAGAGAGAGAAAGAGACGGAGAGAGAGAAAGAGATGGAGAGAGAGAGAAAGAGACGGAGAGAGAGAGAAAGAGACGGAGAGAGAGGGAAAGAAGAGAGAGAGAAAGAAAGAGACGGAGAGAGAGGGAAAGAAAGAGACGGAGAGAGAGAGAAAGAAAGGGACGGAGAGAGAGTAAGAAAGAGACAGAGAGAGAAAGAAAGAGACGGAGAGAGAGGGAAAGAAAGAGACGGAGAGAGAGGGAAAGAAAGAGACGGATAGAAAACGAGAGAGCCAGAGAGTGAGAGAGAGAACGAGAGAGAGAGTAAAATATATGCCAATGGTATCGTTTTTCAACCAATGGTATCAAAATTTACGAGGTAGACTATTTATTTTTCTAATGAATAGAATTACCCGGAATATAAGAGAGTATCAGTATTGAGTATTTTTTACTTTAAATTATTTTTAAAATTTGTACATTAGAACTTCACTTCTTTTAAATCAAAGAATGCACGTTTAGAGAATAATCGATTGACAGGAATGTTGTGATTTCCAAATGCAGCACGAGACTCCATTGGCACAAACTGTTTCAACCATGTGTACGATTACTGATGTATTTACACTAAGAAATGAACTAGGAATATAAGAAAAGACAGGGTTGAATTCCCTGACAACAATATGTATAAAAAAATGTTGACCATCGTTTACCCCGGTACCCAAGTTTCTTGCTATCTTATTTTGTTAGCTTTTTTTTAGTTATTTACGGTCGTATCAACATCTAGGTCATTAGCGACCACTATTGGGTTTAGCGTTATGTAACTATGACGATGATATGATACGGTGATGATGTAAGGGGTGTAAGGACGAACAAAATACAACCATGCCGGAGGCGGGACTCGAACTCGCGATCCTTCAGCCCAAGATCCATACGACGCTACTGCCGTAACGATCTCGGCCATCCGGACGACTGTTAGGTAAGTTATTGTCGACAACTTATTTTTCTGCAATATTGCCATAGATCGAAAAAACAATCTTTTGCTCTTTTTCTGGTAAAGAATGGTTCAATCCCGCTGTAATAAACGTTTAGTCCTACACGAACACGGCAAAAAATCGCACACCGTAATAAAATATCATCCTATCTTTGTACCTCATTGGTAATCACTAGACATAAAATGTTAAGACACTAAACACTTACGTTTTAGGCACCTAAAGAAGGTACCAACAATTTTCGAAATAGGCATAAAAAAGGCAATAAAAACTTAAAATTGGAAGAAAAAAGCACCAATATATTTTAATGCACTTGCACCTAAAATTAGCCAATATCAAAAAACAATATAACAAGCGGGCAGAATGAAGACTCATTTTACGTCCCGCACAGATATAGGTCCTAATGGTCAGCCTACACTGCACGATTCCCACAAGAACATCTTGCTCGGAAAAATATTCATGTTGGAAGTCGGAATCATCGTTAATGATTTAAACATGTATTTGCAAGCAAGACTAGAAATAAATATACATACATTTAAAAATAAAAAAATGTATTCCATAAGACGATATCGTCATCAAAGGACCTAAAAATGTTAAAATTAAAATCCGTCAGAATGTTTAATTTTCCAAATTTTTATATACACATACACGTATTAATTGCCTCTAAATATCGTCGCTCTTTTTTACGACCGCACACCATTAATATTACATCCAGATAACTTCCCTGTTGCCGGCACAAAGGTAAGCACTTCAACTGAACACAACTAATAAAGCTAGGATGTTCTGCACTCAGCACTCTTCCTAGTTTCCCTTTCCCGGCGCCCGAGCACCGCTCCATTCACCAGCACCCGGGGCATCTGCGCGCCTGCGACTCACGTCCATAATGGCTCGTCGTTCGAAACCCACTTAACACATGCTGGAAAACAAGCGAAGAGCAAGCAGCCAGCGAGCTTGAAAGAATATTGTGAGCAGAGGAGGATTTACAAACGTTTATGGCTGCTTTTCTAGGTTACACTGTTTAAACAAACGAGCAGGAACACGGTGGAACTCTGGTTAGTCTCTACCTTCTAATATCTCTGGAGGTCACTTGGACCTTCAACGTATCCGAAATGAAACACAATGCCTTAGTATTTGATGTTTACAAGTTAATATTTTCCCACGTGCATGGACACTACACGACTTTGTGTTTGAAGAACGAAAAGTGATAATTTTCTTTATTTTGGGGACTTCCAGTACATTGTGCTTACTAACGTGTAGGATTCATATCATTCTACATACATTTTCGTCTCCGTCTCTCAGTATTTTAACCGTTAATAACTGACATTCCAAGACGTATAAAATACCTCATGCTTTAACAAGCCTTCTGGAAGCGTGACATAATCACGTCATTAAAATATCACATAAATTAATGTTCACAAATGTTGGGGTTTACGTAGTTTCTACTCCAGTCTGTTTTTCACCTCTCGCATAATTTTTCCGTTCTACCACGACATCTTCATCTCTCCTTTTTTCTCTCTAGTTTCTCGAACAGTTTCTGAGGACTATTTCACTCAAGTCTGCCCGTGACGTAAGTAACCAATGCTAAGCAAGAATGTATTCGTAAGTAATTTCACATCACTTCTCGTGATATTGCTTATGATAAAACATTTTCCTTGAAATGCTGGATCGCTTTGCACGTTGACATGTTACAAAAGTGCTGATTCTATGACCTCTACTATTAGCACATTACCTCTATTGTATTTTCAGTGATGATTTCCGGTTTCACCGCCCTGAACTTGGATTGTTTAAACTGGTATTTTAAAGAGTAAAAGAACTTCGCGTTGCAATTACCAAAGAAAATATTTGAATACTGGAATTGAAGAAATTTCATATGCAACTTCCCCGTTAGAGGGGTTACTGCTCTCAGACTTGATTATCGGGGTAGATGCAAGTAACTTTTCTATAGGGGGAGGGGAATCAGCATTTTACTGCTGATTTTATTTTTACATCTCAAGGTTGTTAGCTCAGGGGGTGGGATTAAATGATGATGATGATGAATGGTAGACACACACAAACATACAAAGTCACAACACAACCATGCCCAACGCGGTAGTCGAACTCGCGATCTTCTGGTCCGAGACCGCTACAGCTCTGCCATGGGATCGGAATTTATTATTATTATTATTATTATTATTATTATTATTATTATTATTATTATTATTATTATTATTATTATTATTAAATGACCGAATGGCATGAAAAATCTACAGCACCTCCCGATTTATTTATATGGTAGTAGATTCAGTGATGAGGATATGGATATAAAAGTATTTTTCCTTAATAGAAATATCTTTCTCGTGTACTTTGTTCTCGAAAAGTGTCTTATTAGACTTTTACTCACTGATTACTTCTGTTCAAGGCCGACCTTTTCAAAGGGGGGGGGAGGGTACTTCGTTGGTTCCACTCCTATTTTAGCGTGAAAAAGCTCCCGCTGTTTTCCTCTGGTTATGCTTTTTGCGCTCTGAACGTAAGGGACTCGCTGGCTAGGGGTCAACAGCGACCCGCATCCGGAGCGCGTCTGCGAATGGTGCGTGCATTCCACCGCGCGCCCGCCGCGCATCCAGCGCCGCCTAATTAGGCAGGCGGGCGAATTCGACCACGCCCACCCGCCGTCCGCCCGCGTGGGCCTCACCTCGCAGCCGCGCTGAGGTGGCTCAGGGCATCGCAGTGCATCTGGCCGGGATGTATTAGGGTCCCAACCCGGCGATGGCAAGATTTTCTAAACTAGCTAGATAGCTAGGTCGAATTCAGTCACCGTCCGGAGGAGAATTCTAGCGGCCGGGTGCTCTGATCGGTAGTTTTCTGTGGTTTCTCCGATCAACACCAGCCGAATGCCGGAGCACTACCCTAACAAACCATACACGGCCCACTAACGACCTTTCCTTCCTCTTCCTTGGCTTATGCTTTTCTCTTTCACACCCACACACACACACCCTTACATGCACTACACTTCCACACATGTCGGGAGACCAAGTCGCAGCTTATTGTTAGACCTGCCCGGTTAGGGTGGTGCCCCGCAGGTGCGAGATTCCTGGATCGGAAAAACCCTCCTGCGGAAGTGTACGTCGGCGTCGGATCTCACTTGAGGGAAGAACATCACCTCCTAAAATTAAACTATGCATTACACATACGCATCGCTATTGACATGCCCCCAAAACACGAAATAATCACTGTGTTGGGGGTTGCCGAGTCATTAGTCCAAGTCAAGTTGTCGTCGGAAGGAGGCGATGAACCTACCCAGTTGGAACGTGATATGCGGCACCATTTTACACGTCGGGTTACGGAGTTTCTTCTTCCAGGTATCTCCCCATGTGGGGTATTTTCCCCACTTGTGATAAGTTCTAAGCTTCAGACAGGTCACACGACATGTCTGATTGTGTAGTGCATGTGTATGTGTGCGAGTGTTAAGGGAGATACAGCGAGACGGATAAGGAGGGAAAGAGCGTCATGCTCCAGCTTTCGCTTTTTATTGAAAGAAGCCACGGATAATTACCGAACTACCGATCAGAACAGCCAGCCGCTATAATTCACCTGTTTCTCTTCGTAGTGACGGAATGTGACATTTGATACTACCGTCATACATAGCTACCATCGTACAAGCCCCGTCAGATCTCGAAGCCTAGGACAACTACAGACTTACCTATCTATATTTTAAATAAAACATTTAAAAGTATTTATGATTTTAATTATTTCATTTATGACTTATTACATTTATTACAAGTTTTTGTATTGCATTTTCAGACACACACATACACTCATTATATATTTAATTATATTTATAACATTTGATGTTTGTGACATCCATATACTATTTTGGACACTGAGGCAAGTGACATACACGTTTTGTTCGTCTCATTAACTAAACATATTCAAGGAACAGCAATCTGATTTTTTCTGAAAACCGAGAATCCAATGCGATGTTAATAACTGTTAAACAAAAAGTGGTAGCAGGCTAGTTTTCAGACGCTTCGTATCTCCCCTGATCCTCAAACCACCCACCATATACTTCATTCTCATTGTAATCGATATCTACGTCTTCTCTTACTTAAACCCGTCTACCTCTTGATAACACGTCCAAATCTTTAGGTTCACTCTATAATGTCAATTCGAATGTTCACTTTAATCCAGCCTTCCAAATCTATGGTTTGGGCTTGCCGCAGCTCCCATTTCAACTTTATTTCTTGCCGCTTAGCTTGCTCTGTTCCATATCACGATTCTCACCTTTCCCTAGGCGACATTTTGCTGTGCAGCTCGTTGCCTTAGAAGCGATTTTATTTTTAATTTAATATTGTTTTCCTTTTAACAAAATGCAACAATCTACATCCTTAGTTAGCAGTAAATTACATGAAAACGTCTTTGATCAGAACAGGTTGAACTTGGTATTTGTTTTCTTGTGTGAATGAAAACACTAGGCTCGGCCAGGGCCTGGGCTTCAAATAACACTGCACGTTGAACGCTGTACGTTGAATGTTCCGTTTTCGCTGCGATTGGATAACTATGAAGAGTGTCTCAAAACTCAGCATCAAATTATGGGGAAAGGAATCATCCTATAAAGAAAGGAAAGGGTTTACTGCATGAGCTTACACAATGAGAGCATTGTTTTGTTCGATTGTGTTCTACCTTTCGGGTAAGTCTGCGGTGTATTTGACTGTTGAACCAATTCTACCCGCGATTATCTGACAATTTGTGAGGCGGTTCACACTTTAAAAGGTGTTTTTGATGGCGAAGGATGTGACAGTGAGCGTAGGACTATATACGCTTCATACAATACACATGATTCGTGAACAGTGTTCCGGCTGTTAGTACAGGATCATTCATGTTCAAACGATGAGGAATAAGGAGTATACAAAGCGGGGTTGTAGCAGATTTTCTCGGAGGTTTACCCGTAACTCATGTAATCTGACGTATCTGTTCACTTCATCATTAATAACACATTACCTTCAACATTACTCCATACACGGACCACAGACCATGTGCGATATTTTCTTCTTCCTTATTCTGGTCCATATCTCTCCTGTTACAACCACACCCGTACACACTCTACAACACCACACGTGTCGGGAGACCAGTCGGGAGTTCAAGGCTCGTCTAGGGCCGGTCGCTGCCCCGAAAAACTCTATAAGCTGACTTGTAAATAGTCTCCACATAGGATAAAAACTGCACTATGGATACGGGAGTAATAACTCATTAGTTAAAGCACCCGGAATCGCTACTCATTCATTACTATTATCTCCAACTCCTCAAACTCCACTTATTAATTCACGTTTTTTAATCAATTGATTGATTGATTGACTGATTACCTTACTTATTGATTAGTGTTTCCGGGTGCGTCAATTCATATGGTCATTAGTCCCATACGTGTAGTGTATGTTTTTATGACGGTTATTTTCCCCTGCTGGATTGACGCTGGATGCTGGAGTGACATCCGGCGCCGAAATACACGTCGACTTGCGAGGTTTCCCTCATCCACGGATCTCCAGCCAGCAGGGCACGGCCGCAGCCGGGACAAGCTCTAAGGTCTCGAGTGATTTCCCGACATGTGTGGTAGATATTGCGTGCGTTCTGCAGCCCTTTGTAAGAATACTGCTCCAGCTACTGGTGTAGATCGGAGAAACGCACAGAAAACTACCGATCAGAGCAGCCGGCCGCTGGAGTCGTCCTTTAGACAATGGCTGACCCCGACCTAGTCATGTAGCTAGTGTCGACAAATTCCAACACTTTCGGGACTCGAACTCCAGATCCTCCTTGCCAGAGGCCCTGCAGTGACATCAGTTATGTTCCGAGCCACATCAACTGTTTTAATTTACGTTATGCTGAACATACTCAGGTACTATAATCGCATGAACAAAGTGTATGTTGAGAGTTTAGTGCTAGTTTATCCGCTGAGTTTCGACGCATTCTGCATATGCTGCATTGTGATACATTTAATACATTCTGTATCTCTCCTCATTTCCCCGCCGCCACTCATTCGGAAGTTCGTACGACGCTGCGTCGCGCGTCGTGGCATGTTCGCCCTCTGGGAGCGCGCAGCCGCCACCACGCCTTCCCCCCGTCCACACTCCACACTCCACCCCCGCCGTGGCAGCGGCTTCCTCTGCGGCAACTGCCCCCGCGGCACAGCACGCGCCACCGCGCCGCGCCGCGCCGCGTGGAGTTTATTTTAAATTAAAATAAACATTCCCCGCAGTCAGCGCACATTACGGACGGCTCCTCGGGGAGCAGGGGTGGAGGGTGCGGGTGGAGACAGCTGCGCGCGGAATGCAGTGCGCGCATCGGCCGCTGGGAGCGCTGGTGACGCCGCGCTCGGCATCGCGTGTGCTGTTAGCATGGCGTGAAGGATTTTTCGCGTTGTTTTGCGACCCCGAAAAGATCTGCGCGCATGTTGCCTCAAGATGTTTTGTTTGCAGTTGGTGGGTGGTGTTCGTTTCATTTGGTTGATGTATGTAATTAGGTGATGATGTTTCTTGCTAATTGCGTGTTGAAAATTCCTTTTTCTTTTTTCTTGTTCTTTGGGCGTCGTGTTCTTCCGGTCTTCTGAAACTGGCGACTTTTTCGTCTTGGGGTTCATGGGAATAAGAGATGAAAGTTGCGACTTTGCAAGCTGATCATATTGAGGACTGTAATTCGGCGTTTTTGGAAGCATACTTTTTCTTGGACCCCAAAACATTATCGAGTAATTAATTTATTCTTAATATTACCAACACCATTAATATTATCAAACACATTATACCCTTAGCGACATTAATTAAGACTTCAAAAATTTAGGGTTCCGAGTTTCTATCCTAAGAGCGGATAGAAATTTAATGAATGATTCTGTAACGTATTAGCCAGCGTGCCTCATGGCATGTATTTGGGGACGCTTGGTAGAGGATTAGCCTAGCCACAGGAAGTAGGGTTTTTCCGTAAAGGGAAGAAAATGGGGGTTTTTCGTAAAGGGAAGAAAGCGCGTGGAAAACTGAGTACACATAGGCTTTGGGAGTATCTCGGCCTATAGAAAACTTTCATGTTATAACAAACGAGGGGTGGTGGCGTGGAGTAGTAGATTCCACTGAGCTGCCTATATAACAGGAGTGGTACAAAGCAGATGGTGGGAGTTCTGGAGACAGTGGAGAACTCGCGCGTGTGCACAAACTTGGGCGCCCATTTAAAACCGGGGACCCGGGTTTGGGGGGCCATATGTGAGGCACGCTCGCGCGGGAGGCTCGAGTCATAGTTGACGAAGCTACGGTACTTAGGTCCTTGTGTGACTCGGTCACGGTGGGAGCGATCGCCGTGATGGCGTGCTCGAGAGTGAAGAGTGGTTGAGTGCCACGATTCACGGGCGATTGGCTCAATCGATAAGATCGCTTGCGTCGAGGCAAACTCAGCCGTTGGTGCGCCAGAACGGACTTTGTGTCGCCAGGGTGTACATCCGGTCACGAAGGCTGAGGCTTGTGCGCGTTTCAAAAGTAGGAGGTGGCGATAGTGCCACAATCAAAACCACTCCTTTCAATCGGTTAGGGATCGCTCGCGATCAGGGGATAGTAGGTCTAATCAGAGCTAGGGTGTAAGTAGCATTTATTAAGTGTAGTATTTGTGGTCAGGCGGAAGAGCGGGCCTTGATGGCCGCGAGCCTCGCCATATTAATAAGGCATATTATTATTTTATATATTATTGATTAGTATTATTATATTGATACTTAATATGTATTATAATGTGTTTTGTTTTCTTTGTTA
>BOPP01000001.1:29233798-29286089 GCA_017312745.1 Gryllus bimaculatus | reverse complement strand
GAAGGCGGCCCTGAGGCGCAGAGCCCGAGCACGCGCGCGCGGGCGTGCGGTGGAGCGCCGGCTCGCTTAACGCACACAGCTTTCCCTTCTGATCCTCCTCCTCCTCTATTCCTTTCTTCTTCTTCTTCTTCTTCTTCTTCTTCTTCTTCTTCTTCTTCTGCTTCCCCTCCTCTCCATTCCTTCTCTTTCTGCCCTTTTTGCATATTTTCCTTCTTATTTCTCTTCCCTCCTTAATATTCTTCCCTTTCTTGTTTTTTCTCCTGTTCCTAATCCTCCTTCCCACCCTATTCTCTTCCAACTTCTTTTTTTTTTCTTTTCGCTATTTCTCTTTTTTTTAAACTCTCCTTTCCTTTCTTCAGCTGATACGTCCCTATATTATCTTTTCTGGAGCTCCGACTTTTTCTTCTTCTGTTTTTTCTTCCCCAGCATCATCTTCTTTCAATTTACATCAACTACTTTTTTTCACCTATTTCTGCCTCTGTTACCATTTTCAGACCCTGCCCACGACACCAATTCTTCCGCCACATCATTCTGTCTAGTCAAAATGTTACATCATTTACCATTTATCATCATTAATTAGGATATCTCAGTTTCTTTATAAAATTCTGTGTTATTTACTCGTATTAGCAGGAGCCCCGCGCCAGGTGCGTCTGTGGCGGGGGGTGGGGGGGCGGTGGCGCGTGTCGTGCTCGCGGTGATCGGCAGCGCGCGCACGCACCTCGTAAATCGCGGCGGCGGCGGCGGCGCGCCATTATGGGTCGCTGACGTCAGCGGTAATGGCCCGGGCGGTAATTGCGCGCGCAGCCGCAGCCGCCGCCGCCGCCGCCGCCGCCGCCGCCGCCGCCGTCCCATCACCGCCCCATCACCGCCCCGGCCTCAGCGGCTCAGGCTCAGGGGATGTGAGCGGTGTTCGATCTCGGAGCCGAAGGGTGCGCACGCCATGCGCACGTTACAACGAATATTTGATTCATTCATTGTTTTGTTTTTTCAGTGTTTCCTTCGAAGGTGATCATATGATATTTCGTTCCGTGAGTGTAGTAACTGTTAATAACATAAAAGTGGCGGTGTTCCTCCCTCGCGGGAACGCGAGATCCAGCGACATTCTACACACTGTTCTTCTCCAGTTATCTTCTCCCAGATGTGCACCGCCCCAGCCGCAACAATCTCAAAGCTCCCGGCGGCAGCGTTATTTTACGATGTGTGGTACTCGTATTTTTGTGTGTGTGTATGTGTGAGAGAGAGAGAGAGAGAGAGAGGAAATGAGAGGATGAGGAAGATCACACGTGGTCCGTGGAACGCTCATTGAGGCGATGTTCGGCATTCGCCTGTTATTAATCAAAGACAGGGCCGAAAATTACCGATAAGAGCAGTCACTCACTGGAATTCTCCTCCACACAGTACTTGAATTCGACCTATACTGACGACAATCCACTGTCGATACTCACATCTTAGGATCTCTCACCCAGCAATGCTGCAGAGGCAACAGCAGCAATATTAGTGATACACACAGCCAATTCACATCTTGCGAGGTGTTTTGATTTTTTATTTCACGATGAACTTCACACTATTCCAGATAACCAGGGAGAGGAAAAAGTATCACAGAAGGCAAATATATCACATAATCACACATCCGTAATGTAGTAAAATGCCAATTCCACATATGATTATCCTGGTCACGAAAGCAAACTTTTTACAGCATAATAGCGAAAATAATTTATGACTAAGGGCAAACAAAAAAGTTAAATTTTGTTGCATTATTTAGCACACGTTGCTTGTCTTCGCCTTAGTTAACCTCATTGTCAAAACTAAAGCTCCATGTCACACCAAAATAAAATTCATAATTCTTTGACCCCAGTGAATAAGCTTGTAAGTCATAAATGCTTCTATTTTATAGGAGAGCAAAAAACATCTTTTTACTTGCGTAAATCAGGGATTAATGATATTCAAACTAAACTATTTATGTGTAGGATTCGTTTGAAATCATTAATCTCTGATTTACAGCATCAGCAGAGAGTTATTTTTTGGTCTCCTGTAAAATTTACGCATTCATGATTTATCACCTTATTTATCGGGGTCCAAGAATTATGCCGCATTCTGCGCTATTTAAGTCAGCCACACATACAAATTGACTTACACTCTGATCTAAAGCAAATCGTTTACATTAAACATTTTTAGAACATTTCTTACAAACGGAAATCTAGAGTATAAAAACCCAAAATGCCACATTTTACACAACAGACACAAATTTATTTAAAAGATAAACATGTTTTTTCTCCAATTCGAAGTCTCGAGAGTAAAACAAAAAAAAACACACACATAAACCGAGAAACTCTAGAACTTCAGCGGCTCCTTAAAAAACAACAGCAATATTGGAAAGAATCGGAACTGGAAAAATACAAATTGGTGTAAATTTATATTTCCCGTGATCGTTCATTAGCGTCCATTTCTAGGAAAGGAATGCGCGTTTAGTGAGGGGGTGGAGGAGGAGGACGGAGGGGAAGTAACGAGCGCCATGGCATGCCGGCGCGTTCGAAGCCCTGGCCGCTCGCCAGCCCCACTGAACCACATCCCAGCGCCCGAGGCGCGCTGGGCGGTCCCGCCCCTCCCACTCCACACCACACAAACTACAACACACATCGCCCATTACACCACACACATCACATCGCTCTACACACACATCACATCACATCACTCTACACACACATCACATCACATCACATCCCTCTACACACACATCACATCACTCTACACACACATCACATCACATCACATCACATCACTCTACACACATCACATCACATCAAATCACTCTACACACACATCACATCACATCAAATCACTCTACACACACATCACATCCCTCTACACACACATCACATCACTCTACACACACATCACATCACTCTACACACACATCACATCACACATCACAAGTGGTTTCATTCATTAATTTTTAGTAGAGGTTTAACTGACAAAACAAAACTAAGAAATCATCAGGGCAATTAACCAAACATCGTTTATCTCATTAGATAATTCAAAATTGAGACTTTTTATTGACAAATGCTTGATTTAATAATATTTTCAATCCATCGTCACAATTGGTCTAAAGAGAATTCAATTTTTGGATACATGAAAATTAACATACAATTTTTCATGATGAAATTTTTTTCATTTGAAAAATATCGAACACAAAACATCAATGCATTTTTTCCACCTCACACTTCATCATGTACGGCACGACCTTGCACTACATCCTTCGCCTTTGCACCACCCGCACACCACACAGCACTGCGTCGCTCCATGGCGTTGTACATCACAGGTATCACACAGTCTCGCATCGCTTCACCCTGCCTCTCCTTGTTCCTTATCCCATGTACCACACTGCCTCGCACCGCTTCACTCAGCCTTGTATCGTTGGACATTACGTTGCAACATCGCCTCGCACTGAACTTCACCGCCCCAACTCATCCCGCACTAGAGAGTTCCATATCTCATGTACCACAAAACCTTGCGTGTCCCTTCAATCCGCACCTCATTGTACCGCCTCACGCCACGATTCCCAATCGTTCGAAGCACTTTACAGTTGTACCCCACCCGCCTTGTTTGTTTCTGTTCCGCGTCCCACACACAATCGTTCTGTAACGACCGCACCGCACTACATCGCACCATACCAGATAATGCCATGTTCCGGTCTGAACCACACCTCCTACTTTCACACTGCCTCTCTCCGTCATTTTGGAAGATATCGCGACCCCGAAAACAATTTACGGTTACATTAAGAAATATAACCAATCTCTGAATATCTGCGATTGATCATGAACAGTGTGATGCGCTAATACTACTTATTCTACAGCAATTAATACCTTATGATGGAAATTATAGAAAAAAAAATAATGGAAAACCAAACCATATCAAGGAGATTTGGTATTTTCGTAAGAAGTTAGTTGACATTTCCATCAGCAATATCATTCTATTGAAATATTTCTTCTGTAATATTCATCATATTTATGAATCAGCCAATGCAGTCAACTCCACTAACTACGATCTCCAGCCACAAGTCAACTCGGTAGAAGCACTCTCGCCAAAACAAACTGCAGAGCGCGCGCATAGCACAGGCGGAGAGAGGCGGGCGAGGGATGTCGGGAGATTGATTGGCAGCGCGAGAAATAAACTGGAGCAGGGGTCGGCCGTCGCGCCCGGCGATCGACAGCTCAGCACGAGACGAAGAGGCGGCCCGGTCACGTGACTGACACACATCCGCTTCGTGAGGGAATCATAATTATTAGGGAGTTCGAAAGGCATCGAGAAAAATGAGAGCGAATGTTGGGACAAACGGACATATGACGTACGTTTTGGGTATGTGACGCTTATCGTGGCCGGGGAAGCATCGATGTTCGGTGTAGCAGAAGGGAATTACGTCCTGTTGTGAACTTACGAGTGGGGTTCTCTCACACATATTGTATTTGTACTATTTACTTAATTTTCTTTCTCGGTACCACAGTCATGCATCCATGGACTGTTGGATAAAGAATGAGGCAAAGCACGGTTTGGACACAGACTCCGGATATCATACAGAGGGGTAAAGCAGTGGGAAGTAACGAGTTGCCGCAGCCAGGGTGTACAGACCAGAGTGGAGGTCAAAGAGTGGAGGTCCAAGGGTGGAGGTCAAAGAGTGCAGTTCCAAGAGTGCAGGTCCAAGAGTGCAGGTCCAAGAGTGCAGGTCCAAGAGTGCAGGTCCAAGAGTGCAGGTCCAATAGTGCAGGTCCAAGAGTGCAGGTCCAAGAGTGCAGGTCAAAGAGTGCAGGTCAAAGAGTGCAGGTCAAAGAGTGGAAATCAAAGAGTGGAAATCAAAGAGTGCAGGTCAAAGAGTGCAGGTGAAAGAGTGCAGGTGAAAGAGTGCAGGTGAAAGAGTGCAGGTCTCATAGTACAGATCAAAAGGGCAGACAACATAAGTCAAAAAATACTGGAAATATGCACAGAGTCAGCGAGGGTAGGCGACCAGAAGAGCGATGGTGGGGTGTGGCGTGGAGCAGAAGGGGTATGGGCGTGACGAGGCGTGGTGGGGCGCGCCTTGCCGGCAGCCTGTGATGGCGGGTGCTTTGGCGGCAGGGATGGGCGGGGCAGGGAAACCGGTCGGGTCGCCTTCCCGGAATCGCGTACGCACCTCTCCGGAGGGCCCCAGACGCCGCGACGCGACGCGACGCATAGCGGGACGCCGGCAGCAGGGTACGGAGGGCGGAGGGGCTCGGAGGGAAAGTGGAGACTCGATGAACGTAAACAGTAAGGATCCGCAGCAGCACAGTGGGCGTACATGACGTTGCAGGGCATAAAAAGACACATGCAAAATATGTAGCCGTAATGTCAATGCATGGATAAGAACATTGTTGGCCCTTCATATTGAACATGGTTGGTTGCAAGAAATTGCAGATATTATATTCCAGTTTACTAGTTATTGCATTTGATGTTGATCTTCCTACAAATTCTGTATGATATTTATTAGTGTTGCTCTATAATAAAGTTTAATGATTTTTGTAGAGGAATGCTACTAAACGGTAACACAAAAGTAAAACGTCCAACAGTCGTTTAACTATTCATTCACATACTATGTATGTTTTCCATGTTGCAGCAAATAGTAGTGAAACTCTGGTCAGAACTTGATCAATCCCCTTTACCAATAATCCGATTTAAAATAAAATAAATTGAAATTATTTAAAAATACTAACATAACACGCGTCTTGTTTGAATTGATAAAACTGTTTTGGGCTTTCGCCATTACTTCCTGTGTGAAACTAAACCAAAACAATGAAATACATTATAAACAATGTCAATAAAATAAAGAAAAAAATAGCGATATAGTACCGACAAAACACAAGTCCACCTTCTGTTCATAAATTTATAATTTCTACAATTTTTCTGAAATTACTTCCGGTTTTATCGGCAAGCCATTTATGTCTCACGAAGTATTGCGTTCACATTTGGCGCGAGAGACGTATTATGTTTTCAGATTCCCTTTAATAAAATTCATCAAGAATTATGCTTTTTCAGTATAAAGTAACCAACATCGAATCAAAAATTCCCAAAATGAGCATTACTTCATATTAAAGAAATTGTTTAATGATGTGCCTTGAAGACAAGTTCCCGGAGGAAAACTTGTGGCATTTTATTTTCTCGTGGCTCGCTATCCTTGGAAATTATGAAGCACGATAAATTGAAATTATGTGCCACGAAGTTGTGTCCTCGTGAAGGAGGGTTTTCTATCACTGCGCCCAGCGCCGTCCAGAACTGACCCACGCTGCGACATTAGCACACAATGGGTCTCGGCGCTGGTCTGTTGCGTCACCGCTCGACGGGCAGCGGCGGAGTGCGCGGGGCTCGCTCGCGGCCCACCAGGCTCAAGGCCGCCTTGGTCCAGAAGCGGCCTGGCGCGGACCCATAACGGGCACAGTCGCAGCGAAGACGCGGCGACGGCGACGGAGAGACACCGTTCGTCATGACGGGGCGACGGCGGCAGCCTTCGCAGGCTGCGATAGCGACCACCGCGTCGCAGAGGGGACAGACACACGTGGGAATATTTCGCGGACGCGAGTAGACAACGCTCTTCTCAGTGTTGGATGAGATCGGATCGGACGGCGGTCGGGTTCGCCTCCCGGTCGCGTCGAGCCCGCTCGGGTCGCGTCGAGCCCGCCTCGGTCGCGGCGGCGAGTCCGCCTCAGGGATCGCGGTGCAGAGCCCTCGCTCGTCTGCGCAGCGCTCGGTCGCGTCGCGCCGCCTCGGTCGCGTCGAGTCCGCCTCGGGTCCGCGTCGAGCCCGCTCCGGTCGCGTCGGCCCGCCTGCGGTCGCTCGAGGCGCCGCCTCGGGTCGCGTCCGAGCCGCCTCGGAGCCTCGCGTCGAGCCCCCTCGGTCGCGTCGAGCCCGCCTCGGTCGCGTCGAGCCCGCCTCGAGGCTCGCGTCGAGCCCGCCCGGTCGCGTGCGCTCGCCTCGGTTCCGCATCCGAGTCCGCGCTCCGGGTCGGCGTCGGCGTCCGCCATCGGTCGCGTCGAGCCCCGCCCTTCGGGTCGCGTCGGAGCCGCCTCGGGTCGCGTCGAGCGCTCGGGTCGCTGTCGCCCCGCCTCGCATTCAATCGCCGTTTCCTTTTAAATATTTGAGCTCTTTTCTTCACTCTGGATTATTGTTAGGATCATATTACTGGTTAAAAACATATATACAATGAAGTCCGGGTCTTAAAAGTTGTGAACTTTTGATTATATGAGTTCTGAACATGCGCAAGTCAAATACCCAATAATTAAGCTAGCAGTTATCGGCATCATATTGCTTCCGATAAGACAATCATGGAGAAATATTTGATTATTTTACATTAGCGAAAACTTGAAGTATTGACCCGCAGATTTGAAACCATGACTCAGACAGGCAGGTCAGGCTTGCCCTGAAAAATGTTAATGTATTTCTAACATTGCACTCATCCGAATTATCTCGGATATATTGCACTTGATCGCGCGTAGAATTATCGTAATTAATTTATATGATTATGTATTCCTCCAAAGATGTCACCTCAGCTGAATAACGTTTTCGTTTCCCGCACGTACAATGCGTGACTTTTTGCGTTGCTATATTCTAGCGATGTATCTTAGAGTAAACATCAAAAATGGCGGACAACGTACATAGATGGTACAAGCAGTAAAGCCGACGTGTATGTGCTGTAACTCTTAAAGAGGCAATTCTTTCCCCCCACGCTTAGTAGGCATTACTGTGGGACTCAGCTTTAATTGACTTCACCGCATAAACTCAATTGCACTCGTATGCTCAAGAGCAGAATTTATTCCACACCTAGCGTATGGCACATACGCGGAGCATAATCTCCAAAACACATAATTATGATGAACATCATGTGTGTCACAATTATAAATGTTCTGTAATGCAATCGGTATTTGAAACCCTAAACGATGATGTATATAAGTTTCGTTATGGAGCATAAGACACCACGTGAGCGAGTAAGCAAATAATAAAATTAATTTTAGAGAATGCCATTATCTACTTGGTATTTTGAGTTGTAGAAAATTAATTGAGCTGGAATAACATAAATATATATACATTAAACACTGCTGGCAAACAGGGTTGGATAACTACACCTAGAGTGCAATATAAGCGAAATAGAATGAAGGTCAGATTAAATGGAAAGTGTTATTACTTGATAATGAAGTGATTAATCTGCAGATAGTCCCGATTATATACCGTTAGAACGTTACATATTTATCATAATAATCATAAATGACTTCTCTTTAGCAATTCTTTAAATCAACAATGAAATATATAAATTTAAGATCATTGCTTTGTAAAAGTTAAATGAATATTGGCAGTTGTTTACATTACAAAGAGATGAGCATGAAAATATTTCGTTACATTTATTGAGAGGTAATATTTCTTGAGAGGTATAAGACAGACAGGGCTGATATTCATAAACCCAGATGGTAGTTTTTATTTAAAAGTTTTACGGATACTTACTATGGACAGCAAATTATTGATAACAGTTTAAGAGATATCGTAATCCTTCATTATTCCATTGTCAGCCGTTACTCGTAATAGAAGCGGACTGTTGGAATTATCTAAGATTTCAAGCAATAGTGATCTTTAGTTGTGAATATTTTCGTGAATAAACACACTTAGGTAACAGAAATTGAAGAAAACAGTTACAAAATCCAAGAACATATGTCGATACAGGAAGGTACAAGACTTTCTGTACTAGTTGTAGAATTCTCTAAGTGTATTTGGTTTGGCTAACTTTCTCGGTCTTGCCCCTCCCTGCCTCTGTCATCTATTGCCCCCAAAGTACATATTATTTTTAAAATATTTTCTCAATTTTCACTTTCAGAATGTTAGAGCCGAATTAAGAATATCTAAAGCAAGAGTAAATATATTTCCGTTCTATAAAGAAATTTACATTGAAAAATTTGCTAATTAAGTTTTAAAGAATTGTAATAAGTGTCATTGTAAATGGCAAAATTTGAAAACTCTTTTACAAAAACCTTATTGAGCTTTCGACAAAATTTATCTTAAACCGTGCATTGAGCACTATCTTACGAAAATTTGAAGAAAAAAATTGGAGCCGTTTTGGAAAATTGCGTATTGAGCATTCTTTTAATATCAAAAACGTCCGTTCACGAAACCTATAGTACTTATTGTAAGTAATGCAAACCAATTAACATATATACAAGTTATAATAACCTCAAATATATATTGATTTTTTGATATTATCAAAAAGGAAATTATTCTAATTTTAATTTTAAGAAAATTATTAGTTAAAAAATAAATGTAATGGAGCAACACCCATATATTATACTTCAAGCACTGATTCTATACTTTTATTTGCACTTTTTATTAAAATAAGGCCCCTGATTTATAGACAATTATACAGGTAGTACAGATAACACAATTATACAGTGAGAGCGTAGGCTTCCGCGTCGCGAGTCTATACTTACTTGGCATTCCGGTCTCCTGACAGCCAAGTAAGTACATTTATACAGTATTATTCTTTTAACATGATTTATTCAGCTTTTTACGTTTCGGAATTCATGCTGCGTGTCATCATCAGATAAAACAATTACTGGAATAAATTAAAAGTGCGAAATAACACATTGTAGTTAACAATATAATAACAAATTCATTAGTATTACATGGTTAATTTGGCCATAGCAGAAAGCACAAGGTCAGGTAGTTACATCAGCTCACATATGGAAACCACTCATGTTTACGCAAGTTCCATACAACTGATGTTACGTATGATAATATGAATAATAATATAAACTCCATAATTTATGTCACAAAAATTATAACCATCTCAGAAGACAGGAATTGCGGAGACAGAAGACAGAAACAGACAAGTCAGTAGATAAACATGAATCTGAAGCCATTCTATTTTATTACCATCATGCGTGTGCATCCTGCAGGAGATATTAACAGCTCTTAAATTGTAAGCATGTATAATGAAATGTGGTGTGTGACGTTTAAATGATATTGAGTGTCAGGCCAATGTCCTCAACCTAGAGAAGTCGGATGTGTACAGGATGTAAATGCGTTCATGTTTGTGTTCTTTATGAGTGTAAAGGTTCGAAACTAAGTGGACCAGAGAATGGTTTCTTACTGTTAGTATGGACAGAAGCAGAGATTCGAATGAAAAATAACGTAGGGCACAGCCTGCTTTACAGGACCAACCACAACACGGATTTTCGCCAGGGTAAAAAAACAAAATTTTTGCAAATTTTGAAAAAGAGAAGAATAGAGAAAAAGGTCGTTTATATTATCTCACTACCCCTACACCAATTTTTCAGAAAAAAAATTGGAGCTTTTTTTTTGAGAAATTCTTGATTTTGATATTTTTTAATATTGCTGATGTTTCATTCAACACTGAGCAAAAACTACTAAAATTTCCAAAAAATTCACATGACCTTAATGAAAGAAATAACTAAGGAAAATAAATTTAATTTCAAGGAAAAATCTCTATCTTCAATTGTGTAGTTGTAGCAAGATGCCTCAAAAACTTCATTTTTTAAAAATTTTCGTAAATTTAGAGTTAACAGTGAAAATCGGATCTTTACCACCTTTATAAGTGTACTTCACTCTATACTTAGAAGAAATTTAAAGAAAAAATTGGAGCCGTTTTTGGGGAAAATTTGAAAATGTTCCACAGCCTTCATGTAAAGTAAATTTGAAAGAATGTTTTTGAAAAACGCAAAGCTTCGAGTCAAGTCGAAATATACATTTTAGTAAAACTACCACATATTATTTAGGCGCTAGCAGTGCTCACAGGCTAAGAAAATAAACAGACTTTTCGGTATCATTGGACACCACATGTGTATTTTCGTTGAAATCTCGAAATCGATTTTCCTCAGCATTACATAACTTTCTATATACAACGTACATTACTTCGTAATACGCACGTATACGAGAAAGGAAAAATATATTATGACGATGATTATGATTAATGGAGGATTACTGCAAGCACAAAGCGCTCAACGAATGTATTGTTTTGGAGACGCGTTGCGTCGCAAGAAATTAAAAAAAAAACTGTTTGTTAGGTTAGTTAAGGATGCTGGCATATTCGTTGAAATAAAATCAAGAGCACATCTCAGGAAATGCAATACAGATGTATAAAATAGATATGTGCCGATATACTGTGGCGTCATGCAGGGTCCAATAATACCCAGACAGGAGTGGGTTTAATCTATTGCTAGTTTATTAATAAATTAATCCATCACTAAAATAAACCTTATCTTCAATAGTTACATAAACGAAATAAATTGACCCCACTCCTAGAAGTAATTTTGATTCTACGGCTACCACACCCTCTACTTAATTATCAAATAGATCCGATCGTGTGAAGCACCGCAGAATTCCTTCACGACTCGTCACATGACTACTTAATGACAAAGTACATTGCCGGCCCTAGCCCATGCACACGCGGTCCGCGCGCCGACCCGGTAAGATGTCTCCGATCCTCACAGCTCGACTCCGCGAAGAGAAAAGGGACCGGCCCAGCGTCGCAGCCGTCTAGCTGGGCTGGCTGCGCCCACCACTCCTTCCCTGGGCTTTTCTGTTATGTCACATCCTGACGCCCCACCCTTAACCCATGAAGTCTGCCGTGCGGCGAGCACATGGTCATCTGTATCTATGTTTGTGCACGCCACTACAATACATATGGGAAATATTTACGTAATCGCCAACCCGCGCTTGGTAGCATAGCGACAGTGATCGACGATTCGCGTTTCCGAATCACGCATGATCACATGATCACGGACGAGTTTGTAATTTCTCTCCGGAGTGGGTCCTGTCGCGACGTCCTCGCGTGAAGCTGACCCCCTCCTAGGCGCCCGCATGTAGGCGAGCGGCGTTTGTCTGTAATCAGGTATAGCCTTAAATGTGAGGAAGCCAAGGTCTACACTGACCTCTACAGACCATGGAGAAGAAAAGATGACATATGCATTTAAGCAATTGTCAAGTGCGAACTCTGTTGGAACCCTTTTAGAGCCGGAAAGAAAGAAGATAAAAAGGAGGACAAACAATACACAAGTATTTGAATAACTGCTCACGTCAACACAATAATTTGTTTGTCTCGTGAGAAAATTAGTAATGAGCGTTCTGTACTGAAAGCATGTAGGTTTGTCAATTCTAAAATTCAGACTATTTTCTGAACTTCATTTATAGTTCTTGTATTCTGTAGGACAAATGTAATCGATTTCAAGTTTTTCAATGAAGTTAATGATTTTCATGTAATAATTTTAAGTTTAAAAACTGTTTGTTTTTCCATTTTGATATAATAAAAGATGGTCCGTACCTTCTATTTTATTTTATAACAAAGAGCTCGTAATTTTTTTTTATTTGCATCATTTGAAGCCGCTTTTTTACATCGAGATCATCAGCGACTTCTTGTCTAATATATATTAGATTACATTAATATTAACAATTGAAAGTTCATATCACAATGGTATTCACGACAGTCCATAAGTGTTCATTATTATAAGTTTATTATTAAAACATTTTGAAATAGTATTATTATGAGATTATTTTGAATGTACTGTTTTGCAGTTACTTCCTCATGATTTCATTATAAGTTAATCTCTAATGTTTTTACGCCAGTCATAGTTCATCTGAACCTTTCTCTCAGTTTCGATTTTTTAAGTGATCTGAAAAAATGTGTTATATTTTAAGATACAAAAATAATATAGGAGTAACCAATACAATAATTCTCGCGAGCAGGTCAAGAAATGATTCAATGTCCACATTCTCTGGCAGAAGGAAAGGTCGAGAGCTTTGCGCAAGCAAGATAAAAGAAACAACAGAATACAAGACTAATGAGATCAGTCCTTGAATATGCCAATTACAAGCACGGCTTTTGCGCTCTTCAGACAAGACTCTAATGAAGAAAAAGAGTTGCATACAATAAATTGTACCTCATTAAATCTGTGTTAATTAACATATTCGAGATGCATTGTTAGGAGCGAACACTAAATACGTCTACATGAATACAGTATGCAAAACTCAGAGCGGGTTGTATATATCTAAATGAAGTTCGCAGAGCAAGTCGAGGTGGGAACGAAACCCAACTAGTTTTGCCCTTCGACAGTTGTCAATAGCGATTGTGGAGAACAGACGTTCCGAAACTGAGATAGAATATCCAGATAATTCAAATAATTAGGTAAATAGTTTAATAATATTTAATTTAAATTGCTTATGTTACGTGTACACAAAATATATTTTCATTAATTAGCTAGAATACTATATAGAATATGGGAGCTTATAAAATGAATATTAACATTTCAATGATAAATAAAATCAAATTAGTCCAAAGCATTCATTCAGGCAATTTTGCATTGAAATAATTATCCTCACTATTACGATTAAAGAGATATTAATTTCAATTAGTACTATTTTTTCACATCATACTCAGATTTATGGATTAGAACATCTAGGGCATCGCACGTGCTATGGGCTACAAAGAGATGAACGACACTCATAATTAATTATGAAAACACTCAACATGAAAAAATGCAGGGGAAATAAACTTTTTCTCTGAAAACTCTTTTTCTTATTCAATCAACTTAGATATTTGTTTCATAATTCCTTCCTTTGTATAACATAAATTCTATTTATAATTTTGAATTTGATACAATAAAACAATTGGGATATTATATAAGATGTTAGATGGGCATGCAAGTATTAATTTGCATAAATATTCAAGTATACATGTAATAATTATAGATGAGAAAGAAGGAGTTAAAATAATCGTAAAATATTTAAGTAACTTGAAAACAGGGGTTGAATTTTGAGCTTGGATTCCAGTTTACCCAGATACGTCTCTGGAAACTTATATGCCAAAACAGTCCATAGCATCCAAATACAGCTTTGATTTACGTGGTTTCAGTTTCTTGGAAATTTAAAATAAACGAATTATATTACGGAAGAGATAAGCTTAGAATAAACTTCAAGACAATTCAATTTTGTCTTACATTTATACGTCATGAGACAACCATAGAATATGTAATAGAGGACACAATGATAGTTTACAATTATCTTTTAACAAGTCCGTTTAATTATCATTAGCACATATTTTGTCGTTACAATAACGTCGTATACAACTGAATATTTACTCAAACAAGACTAGATATTGTTGACAAGCTACATTTCACACGTACTCGCATATTATCCAATACTGCATCTTTTTAATATTAGATAGGACAATGTGAGAATGAAAGATCTTCAGTAATACAATGGTGAGAGTTAGTAAATCGAAGAACCAAAGACAGAAATACGAAATAACATTCAAGGGTGTCATCAAAAAATATTTAAGGGAACATTTAAAAAAATTTAACAAACTTTTAAAATTTATTTACAATAATAATTATTTTATTCATATATTATTATCAGTTTATACACTTTAATTGACGAACAATTATCAACTACATCTAAACGATATTTTAGTTAAACTTCCAACTAGTACACCTTTTACCAAAAATATTTCGAACTCAATCTTTAAGACCCCTACAATATTATATTTTAATGCTAATAATTACTTATATTATTGAACGAATTTAAAAACATTATTTTTAAACGTATTGTAACGGTTTAAAAAGTTATTCAATCCTGTTCTTTAACAAGAGAAGGAGACATGGCTTCAGTGGAGCGTTTGAAGCAGCACTTTCGATAACGTTAGTACGTAAACAACAATCACCTTAAGATGTAATTTACAGCCTCTTCAACTTCACAAAAAATTCCTATTTAATTTAGATTTCAAATCCACTCCGACCCACTTGAATCTATTTACGGTATTGAAGTGTTGAACTCATCTGATTTTTTCAGAGTATGTTATGATCGCATACTTGTTTACAATAAGCCCGGTTAAAAGGATCAAGATACGGCGCAGTGTATACTTCTCCGAAGTTTACAAGTATTAATAGGGATGCATTTTTAATTGCACCAACGTCGCGAACATACTTATCTTGCGACTAGATGAACACGCCCTACCTAAGGTGACCACGCAATTAGAACAGCTGTTCCTATGAGATCCCGTAATGTACTGCATGAGTAAATGCAGCTGGAGTGCAGTGCACTCGAGAATATGGATGAGAAACTTGGGGTTAGGTGGGACTGCCAAGTAACCACGGTGAACTTAACGACGACTCCATGCCTTATGCAGCGACGGCTGACTCAACAACTCGCAAATAAAATACGACGCCTTGACTACAACTACCAGAATCGTTAAAGATAGAATGTTTACACTATATACCCTTTTTAATTGTACAAGCGTGAAAACTTCACAATAACAATTATATTGGTGAAATTCTTAGAAATTAAGTTTATTTTATTTTCTATAGAATCTTTTATATATCACAGGATCAAAATATAAAAAAAAGTAATCTACAGATCAACAAAACAAACAAGGAGAAAAATACTGTCTCATAACTATTCGTAAACTTAAAACAATACAGTATCCAGGAAATCCTATATAACAAAATAAATGTTTCCATTTTTTTAGATACTCTTGGTTTTGAGCATGGGATCTTAGCTTCATAGACGTAACGAGGTGACTGCATGTCTGATGTGTGATGCCTATCCATTCTTCTGCTATTCTATTTTCCAGATCTTTGCAGGATGCATTCGCTTTACGAACTTCCCTCTTCAAAATTGCTCATAGATGTTCGATGAGATTGAAGACTGGATATTGCGCGGGCGTCTTGAGTTGTTTGCGGACATTCCATATTAAACATTGCTTATTAATTTCTGAAGTATGCTTGGTATCATTGTCATGTTGGAACACGTAAAATGCTGACATACACAATTTCGTAACACTTCGCTTTAAATTTATTTACATGATGGCCTTATATACAGGTTTATTCCCGTAATGCCTTTTATGAAATGAATATTTCCGACTCCTCTTCTTGACACTACCCCCCAAGATCGTAACAGATGCATCTCAGTGTTTTACAGTGAGATATGTGTTTGCCAATTCATTGGCAGTATTTACGTTTCACCATTCTCTGTGGATGTTGAGTGAGTTAAATGTATTATTTGACCAGGTGACACTCTCTCAGAATTCGTTCAACGTGAGATTGCAGATGTGTAATGCTCAAAGTGGGTTTTCTTGTAATCTTTCTCACAATTAATTACTCTTCTCACACCAGTTGATCTTCTTTTCTTTATCGCTTCTCTTGACATTTTTGGTTTTTCCTCCATTTACATTTGTTCACTGTGTACTGAATAGTGGAATACTATTTGTTCACCAATATTCCTATTTTGGTGAAAACATCTCTCAGGATCAATGAGGACTGGTGCCCGAACAAACTGGAGATTCCATCGAATGAAGAAAATGTAATTTCCAAAATTTAGAAGTAATATATAATAAAATGTTAGCAATATAATTAATTAAAACTAGATTTAATAAAAGTTTATATTGAAATATCACTTACATATTTTTATGCGTAGTGACCATGTCAAGTATATTCACCTCCCACACACGTAGTTCTGGTTTTGATTTTCAGTGTTAGTTATGCTTTGAAACAATTGAAAATAATATAATATATACAAAATTAAAAAATCTTTTATAAAACACAGTGATTGCACTCCAGCACTTAGCAACAAGCACAATTATTTAAACATGTTTTCTTCAAATACAATTTTATGGTATACTAGTTTATTGCTGTGTGTTTACGAATCGCAAAAAAAACACGCAACGGAACTGTTGATACCCTTGCAGGCCATTCTGATTATTTATGCTCTCTGGCCTTTAAAATACTTTTAGGTCCGCTCTAATACCAATAAAACATACATTTTTATGAATTAATTGTATTGAAGTTGAAATGTAAGCAAATACAATACACAAATGATTAAAATGGCACGTAAACCAAGGTTTTTATGCATCACGGACGGTACTAGATACATAAATAACTATTATTTCGAAAATTTTACTACCCTGGTATATATCTAACGAAAAAGCACACACAGTGAGAGACAGGAAGGGACTTTCTTTGAAAATGGCTATCTTTACACAAAGAACTCATGAAATTTTCGTTTTTAAATTTAAAGTAAAATGAAAACAGGTTCTCCAAATATCGTACACAATGTATTGAATATCGTCAGTAATTGATTGAATGTGTTTATTTTCAATATCACGCGAAATTCATAAAATTAAATTGCAGCTAGTCAGACGAAGATAAAATATTGCTATTCTCCTAGGACCGCCTCGGACGCCGCACAGCACTCGGCGGCAAGACCCCCACCCACTTGGTTGCGTCACCAAAGGTCCGATGTTGACGCTAGTTAAGCGAAGGGTTCAAGAGTAAATTTAGTTAACGCAGCCCAGAGACAAAAATAGAGCCAAGAGCGTGGTGAAGTGCCTGAGAGCGCACCAGACGCTACAATATTTTGAATTTTGAATGTCATTAAACGAAAATGTATATTTCTAAGATATTAGAAGATCTTTTTCGATTATGAGGGGGTTGTGCTACCGTGCAACCTCAGCACGAACCGCGAGAATACTGTCTCAGAGTAACTGAAATACTTCTCGGTCTTTAATTACTGCATACGAAACCTTTGAAACATCGGGAAAGTCCAGGAAAGCTCAACAGGCGGCATCGAACAATATTTTCTCAGTTTTCATGGGTTGTGGTGCTACCTAAAGGCATTAATGCAGGAACATGAGACCTTAAAACAAACCGAAAGATATTTTGCACTAGATCGTTGTTGAGGATAATACAAAATTAATTGTGCGTGACCTATTATCGTTGCAATGTAGGTAAAATGTTTCGTGGAAGCCTTTTCGACCTACGAACAACAAAAGTAAATAAAAAAAATGAATTCTTACCCATTTTCTATAGTCGGACATTCGCAGTAATCCCGAACAATATAAAGATTAAAGTTTATTTAACACATTTAATTTAAGTAAAGTAAAGCATTTCGATATTCTGACCCAACTTTTTCCCACGAGGCTTTTTTAATAATAAAGTACATTTGTTGGCTAAAGGGAACCAACACAACCTCTCGCAAAAACACATTACTTACATACTTAGTAATTCAATGTTCTCGCTTATTTTACGATGCAGAGAGAGAGAGAGAGGATGCAATTTGTATGCACCCAAGGAAAAACTTCGCCTTAAGCAAATTATCTCGCTGACACTTTACAGCGGCATACCGGCGGTAAGTAACAAGCGGGCAGAATTATACGCATTCCGAGGTGCGCTGTTTGTTAATACTTGAATTACGCTGAAGGGGGCGCCCGCGCCGCTGAGCTTGCGGGCGTCGGCCGCCCGACTCTTACTACACGCGCGGCGCGGCGCGGCGCTCATCGCCTCGCCGCGTCACGCCACGCCACGCCGACGACAGCACCAGGCGCGCAGCACAGGCGCGTCAGCAAAGACGCGTAGGCGATAGGCGGCCAGCGAGACCCAGCGATGAAGCAGGGGAAAGGGAGATGACCAAGAGACTGGTGTGATGTCCCCCAGCAGGGGTGGATGTATACCTCCTAGCAGAAGTAAGCAAGTGCTTATGGCCTTCGCCGGATTCCAATGTTTTATCCTTCATATTAGTGCATAAATACGTAAAAATAATATTGTATATACTTTTTTATGTATACCATCATTATAAACGACCTTTTCTGTTGCAAGAAATTGTTCATAGTTAGGCATTTTACAGCACAAGTTATAACGTATTTGCATTTTACGGCACGAAGGATTGCATCATGATACATTCTGCCAAACGCAGCAAGAGAATCGAGGGGTGTAGGAGGTAATAGGAACAGCCGACTACCGTTTTCTCGCACACATGACAAATATTCGAGACGTCACAAGAAAGTTGTTACGAAAAATTAAGTATGATTCTTTCATAAATTAATAATGCAGTTGTACAAAATATAGCGTATGCAACTCGTTTATAATGTTTCTTTATTGCATTCGAACAAATCTGAAAACTCACTCCCAACGTGTCTCGATTTAAAAACACGTACTCATGCAATAAAGCTTAACATTATAAACTAATAGCGTAAACTACAATTGTTGACGACAAAAACATAATGAATTTAATTTGAATGTTAATACGGGAGACATAGTTGTGCTAGCAGCGCCTCTGGTTCAGTTCTGGCCCCAGGACGGATTCTGCGATCACAAGAGACCATTAGCGGAAGCCAGAAGGGGTAGAAGAAAAATAAGAAATAAGGGAAGCATGTAAAGAAGTGTTACAAATACGAAATAAAACAGGCAGGAAGAAGATGCATGAATCGAACTTACAAGAAAATGGATAATAAACAGCAGTGGAAACGCGCTAGAATACTCGATGAAAGGCAGTGTAGCAGCTGATGAACATCAGTTGGAGATAGTACAAGTTGCTGGAAACTAGAGAGACGACGAGAGTAATGACGAGGACGAAGAAGACGACGGCGACGAAGAAGACGACGGCGACGAAGAAGACGACGGCGACGAAGAAGACGGTGACGAAGGCGACGGTGACGAAGGCGACGGTGACGAAGGCGACGGCACGGTTGCAATAGTGGCGTAGAAGTATGGGCAAGAGGAGGAGAGGGTAGCGATGGCCATGGGAGTGAGGCGCCGAGGGTGGGAGTCGCGGCAGGAACGGCGGTGACGGTGATGAGACGGCGGCGCCGGGAGCTGCGCGGAGGTGGACGTGACAGCGACGGAGGGCGGTGGGAGCGCGGAATGCGCAAGCACCTGGCGGGAGCCGGGCGCAGCGCTGGTCGCGCGGATTCCTGGGCGTCGTAAATATCAGCCGCTGTCTGACGCAGCGGGGGCCGAAGTCCGCGGCGGGAAGCGGCTCGGCGCAGCGCCGCACCAACCACCGCCGCCACCGCCTCTTATCAACACAAACACCCGCGCTCCACACTCGCATTTTTATACTGATTGATTACGAGTCGCGGAGCGTCATCTGTTAAAGTCGTAAGTCCCGTAAGTATAGAGCGCGTTTTTGTCGCGGTTGGTGGCCGTGATTTTCCCGTCTACCTGGCGAGATCCCTCGCCTACCTACGTCTATTTGCGAGGTTTTCCACAATCAGGAATCTCCCTCATGCTCTATGCTTTGATTAATCTCCTCACATATTTGGAAGTGTAGTGCATGTAAATGTGTGTAGGTAAAGAGTGAGGATAGGACAAGGAAGATGAAGGAAAGATCGCACGCGGTCCGAGGCCCGTTTGTTGAGAGTACTGCTCCGGCATTCGCCTGGTATTGATCGGAGAAACAACGGAGAACTTCTGATCAGAGAAGCCGACCGTTAGAATTTTCCTTCAGACAGCTTGTGAACTCGATGCAGCTATCTAGCTAGCGTCGACAATCCTGCCGCCGCTGGGAACCCTAGGATCTTTCGGTCAAGAATTCTAATGCATTGCATGGAGCGAGGCGAAGGGGATCCTGTAGTGTTCGAGAGTGCGGGCACTTCAAAGACGCCGCCGGCAGCGCCACGGGCCAGAGTGTGGCCCCAACCGTCGCCAGAGCGGAGTAAAAGCGCGCCACGTCACCACCCCACGAGCGACCGGGTGATAGAGAAGACAGCCCTTCTCCCCCGGCAGGAGAGGAAGGTGGAGCAGCCACCCTCCTTCGCGGAGATGGCCACTGCGCGGCAACCGTGGACGGCACGGCCCCGCACTCGTAATCTAATGCGACAGCAGTTCACTAGTAGTAGATTCTTCAATTTGTAAACGCGCTAGTTACTGGGCTTTCTTTGGACTCGCTATTACAAACTTGTATAACGAACTGTCTTGTATTTCGCATCTCGTGGCTATTTGTGACAGCTGGCAATGTATGAGTTTATTTCTTTGGCATTGGTTTGGAAATAAATTGTTCTAGATATTGGATCATGGGTTTAATTTTAGTACAGAGCATATCCTGGACATAAAAGAGTATTTTCCAACAACTCCTGCAAATGTTCATGCTGATATTGGGTCGTTTTCTTTTACGAACTACAAAGAAAGATAACTTTATCGAAAAGCGTTATCATTAGTTAAGTATTCAAGGTCACAATTTCAGTAAAGGTTAGAAATAGAAAATTATTTATATTAATATATCTATATTTTGTATATTCATTTATATTTTTGATTTCTATGTTATTCACAATCTTTCTATTCTAATGAGATTAATAAAACAATATTACATTAGTACATAGTAGTACAACATACAAGTACATACATAGTACATACAAGTAAATAATAACTACAAATAAATAAACAAAGCAGCTCCAAAACAATTAACAGATTAATGAAATATAAGCTCAATATCCAAGAAAGCAAATTGTAGGAGAAAACAATGTTTAATTATCTTATATGTCTGTATTTTCCTAATTTTTTATTTCTTTGTTTTTTAGGTTATTTACAATTTTTTAATATTAATTAATAATATCGCTGGTGATGTTGATAACTTCTAATAATTACGTAGATTAGACGAATTTATCAACATTTGTAATAGGACTCGAAACTTACCAACTTTTGAACACACAGTGATATAACGTTTTGGCTTACGATTTTCTCCTTCAAAATATATACACATATTTCCTCAGTGGGATGAGTGTTGCAACATCAGGGTTTTAAATGTAGTTTAAGATCTTAGGGAAACCCAAGAGTTGGCATAAATTAAGACGGATAGGCGTTGGAGTCACCGCTGAATGAAATACGAGGCCCGAGGGAGAGAACTCGTTATGTCGGTTGTTAGCCATCTGGTTTGCGGAAGAGATTTCACGCCAGCACCACTTCGCAAGATGTCCGACTTTCTCAAGCTCAGTACGTAGCCGTTATAAAGACTATATCAGATTAATTACCTGAAACAAAAATATGAACACAAAGAACGTGCTCACAGGCGTAGTCGCGGTAAATATTAATGAGGTGAGAATGACGTCACAATACGAGCAAACCGACTAGGGGTACAATGACAATGCCAGCTGTTGTTTATAGAAAAATAGTTTACATACCGTACGGAATGATTGAGAAATAGAGAGAAAAAGAAAAGGTAGAACAAAACAGGTATTTTGAAATTTAAGGCACGGTATGGACGTATTACAATTTATTTTCAGGTCATTACGCTAACCTGTAGCCACATCTTCATTTATTGCAATGGTTAATAATGAATTTATTTGATATGGACGCTAGCGGAGAAACAGTAAAGCGAGAAGTCTGAGTGAAGTAAAGTGATTCCTGATAAAGTAGCTGGGTAGACCTGCCGGTCGCGCGCAATATTTTCTCTATTTCCGGAGTGCTCAAAAACCGCATCACCTTGCTCACAGTTGTAATCTGCAATATAATCCCGAAAATACATCACTTGATATGGAAACATCGAGTGAGTTGTGAAGGTAGTGGAAACAGAAACATGATAATCCACATAAAATATACGATTACCAATTCTTGAGAGCATATTGGAATAGGAAAATACAGAACGCCCATTTTCTTTAGGTGATGCGGTTTGTTTGAGCACTACTGTATATTCCCCATGCATAAGCATTCTAGCCATATCTGGAATGAGTCGTTTTGCTGGACAGGTGGCAGGATTTTCACACTCGCTAGATACCTACGTCAAATTCAGTCGCACTCTGAAGGGGAATACTAGCGGGTGGCTGTTCTGATCGGAATTTTTCATGGTTTCTCCGATCAACACCAGGCGAATGCCGGAGCAGTACCCTAACCAAAGGTCCACGGACCGCACATGTTCTCTCCATTGTCTTATTTTCTCCCGTTATAGCTACTTACTAGTTACTTAGCTAGCCGTTATACTAATTACCATACCTGGAAAAGATCAATCGAACCGTCAAAATCGGCTCTACTGCGATCGCCGTAAGGTTCTAAACTCTGATTTAAAGTGTACCTTAAAGGACACGAGCTGGCAGGAGCGAGGGATACTGCCAGTTAATCGCGAGCTTCATTACAACTTGAATTTTTAGTATACAATTTGACGGTAGGATAAGAGTGTCCCCCTGGCCTGCCAGCTCGTGACCTCGACTAGGAACAAACATCCTAATTCGTGATGTTGATAATATTAATGGTCATGTTATTTGAATTATGTTATTGTTATTATTCATTGTTTATTATTATTATTATTATTGACGCAGTTATTGTTATTATAATTGACACGCACGCACACACACACACTCCCACACTTGCACTACTTACACATTACTAATTCGCCACGGACGTGATGTGGTCTGAAATCGTCCGTGGTGCCTAAACACTATGACCGGGAGAGATGTCTCAGGGCATCAACTCATGTCACTGCAGTCCCTCTGACCGGAAAGTCCTAGGTTGAGTCCCGATGGTGGCATGATTTTCGACACTAGCTAGTCAGCTAGGTCGAATGAGTCGCTGCCTCTAATCGAAGAATACAGTGGTCGTCGGGCCTCCTGAGTCACGCCGAGCCGCCGCGCCGCCAGTGGGCCACCGCGCACGTATTCGCGTGGGCGCCGAGTGCGGCCTCTGAGTCACGCCGCCGGAAGCCCGCGACGGCAGCGCGCTCTGTCAGGACCCCGGCGCCCCCTCGCCCTCCATGCGTGCGCTGCCAATCACGGCCCCGCGCGGCGCTGCGCTCGCAACGAACCCCCACAACTCCACGACGACTCCTAACCGTTTTATTTCACGTATGTTTTAAGTACAAGTTTATTAAGATGGCAATTTTACATTCAAATAAAAGGGTCAAAAATAAAAGAAATGGTTAACAAATGGATTATGTTGACGCATGCAAGGGCACGATAGCTCACACCAATAAATGCATGAACAAAGAGTTGGATTGGACGCCAAAAGTGGAGACCTGATTTTTTTTGTTGGTTTCTTTCTTTGAAACTAATGATTAAGTTTCGGTGAGCCGCAAAACATTGAAGATAACAGTCTTGTTTGTGGTAATTGTTATGGAGGATTTCAAAGTAGCATTTAAGAGTATGAAAAAAATTAAACATTTTCTCCTCTTGCGCGTATCCGAGATCATATCTTCTTTTTCTTATGATTCATGTTCTTCTCCTCCCCAGTAATTCTCTTCTTCCGTTCTTCGTAAACATTATCATTACGATGATGAATGACGCTTGATTCTCCTTGATCATCATCATACATCATCTAGTCAAATTTAATTACCTAAGTTTCTTTTGGCTGTCCTGCATTATTGCGCCCTGTAATTGAGGCAAAAATTAAAATGTTGATCCTACAGCCCGTCCTTGCGAACTCAAAAAAAAGTTAAGGCGCACAATAAAATAAGAACCAAAATGAAAACGAGACGAAACTGGCTAGGCTTGTTTTGAGCTCAGTGGCAGCTCAAATTAAATTGTGCGAGTACAACGCCATGATGGGAAAGGAAGTTAATAAGAAAGTACTTAAGAAATCCGCGCAATATTCGATTATCATTTTTACGCTTAAAAATAGAAAGAAAATAATGTCTCAAATAATGACAAAATAAATTAACAAAATAAAGATTAGAAAACATTTTTATTTTTTTATTTATCTTAAATATACATTTTTAACTCTTGCCAAAATTGTTGATGTACTGTGTAATTTGTTTGAACAGTCAAGCCTATACTAACACTTAAAATCCACAGTCTTAGCTCACACAGCGGGCGAATCATCTTATACTTCACAAATCTGCGACAAATTCTGAAATAGTGTGTGCTAAATGAAACAACGAAGAGTATGACCAAAAATATAATTAATACAATTATAATACATATCCTTTAATGAAATACTGAATGTGTTCCAGAAAAGGTGTACGATGACTCAGTTACTTGAGTTATGGCAACACAACTGCATTCAAAGACGAAATAATTGAAACATAGAGGCGACAGCGGCGGCTGCAAAAAGGCAGAAGAAGACAAGTTCTGCTCGGCGAACATCTCTCTTGACGAAACCGCGATTCAATTAGAATAATACTATTCACAATAACTCCCATACTAATTTTTCATTACAAATCTCATTATTTTTTTCCATACCTTTTACAACTGTGAATAAAACCAATGTTATCTAATAATGTACTAAACGCATTCCATAAAATGAATATTGACTCCGCTTGTTACTATTGTTCTGAAGGATATTCCGAAAGTAGCGTCTTACAGCTTGAGATCGGAATGCGCTCATAAAGTTTTATATCTTCTATCAGCCTTCAGTTCGACCTCACCAGCGAATTTCAATTACGCTTGGCCACGACAACAAACAACACAAAAACTATTAATGTAGAAAAGACACTAAACAATGTAAATACTTATTTTTTTAACTTTTTAGCAATCAATCTTTGAAAAGGACACAGAGGAGGTGCTGTAGAGTATTAATATGTTAAAGGCCTTTTTACACAATACAGTTTATATTTGCGATTTAGATTTAGTCAACAGTAAAAATTGTGTGACGTATGGGGAGAAAATAATCTGCGCACGTTTTTTTGAGTTACGGAATCCTTTCCCCTACTTTAACAATAAATAGTAAAAAGATGAGAAAAAGTTGAAGATAAATAAATAGATAAAAATTAAATTAAAAAAGCGCGATATTAGCGACATTTGAAAAACTAGACATTTTCGTTCCTGAGTTATAGAAAACTTGTTTGCAACGGTAAACGAATTGCATTTTTTTCTGCATTGCTAACAAAATAGTAACTTGCCCTTTCCTCTACTCCTACCACAACAATTAAAAGAAGAGTTCAAAAAATCGTGGGCATAGTGAAGATACATTTACGTCGAGAAGCAAATCAAGGGGCCATATCAGCATTTGTATCAATGTATCAGGGAAACTGGTCAAAAACCTGATCGGGATGGGGGTTAATGACCCGGAAACTGGAGTACATTATTTGTTACAAAGATATTAAAAAATTTTTCAAAATTATAAAGTAAAAATGTAAACTAATTAATTATATATCACTGTTTTGTTAAAATTAACATTATTTTTCTTTTTGTTGCTGCTTTTGTTTGAGCTGTTGATACTGACACTTAATGAATATGATTTCTACAACGTGTGTTGTTATCAGAAATATCAGTATTTCATGAAAGTATGTTCACACCATTAAGTAAGTCTACTTTGAGAAAGTTAAGACAATTTTCGTTCAGATTGTACGACAGAATGCTAGCAGTCCAGACTGCAGGGAATCTGGTTGAAAAATTGAGAATGTTCAATTTTTTCAAACAGAAAACATAGTGTGGCTCTAGCGCCTCTAGCGCAGAATCGTTGTTTGCGGCGGAAATCGTCCATACTTTTCAATTTTATGGTTAGGTTAGGTGCGATTCCTGAGATTTATGTATATTGGCGTAACGTATTTGAGTTCTCGATTTATCTGGTTTCTGGTTCAGTAACCTTGCCGCTTTCAAATGTAAGGATACTGAATATCTCTTCTGCAACCAAGACTTCCTCCATTCGGAGCGTTTTCCTGCGCACGTGCTAAAGCCTTCACACCCACAACCATGCTTGAAGGACCAACGATGATAGCCTTCTATTTATTCTCCCCATGTTTCATTAATGATTATAAAGTATGTAACTCAGAAGGAAAGGTTAAATAAGAAAGAGCGAATACGAATTAGGAGCAGAAGGCAGAAAAAGATAATTAAATGAAAAGATATAGAGAAAGGCAGGGGCGGATCCAAAGACAAATTTGGGGAGAGGGTCAATTTGTATGTGCGTATGCATGTTTGTATATAAAACACAAAATAATATAAATTATAAACACGGTAAATTATTTATAATAAAATGCTTTTACAAAAAGAAAATATTAGATTTAGTATTTAATGAATACTTTATAATTTTAGATTAAACAATTGTAATAATTTGTTATTAAAATCGTTAAATTCAGTGCTGCAAAACGACGAACGAATATGGTATTACATTTTTCATTCTATAATACAGTTGTGAACAGATAAAACTGAAATAAAAACGCATGGTATCGATGTACAAATTAAACATTCGCTTACATACAAACATTACTGTCCAGGACTGAAGAAAGTCGACAAGATTTCATAAAATAAGTCTCAACCCTCTTCTACTTTTTCCTTTTATTATATTTGTTTCTCTTTTCTTCTTATTCTTTTAATAAATTTTCTTCTTTTCTTCAGTTCTTGTTAACTGCTTCGTATCCAGGCGCATGTAAGCGATCCATCCCCTATTATTTTGACTAGGACACAATGTAATTGCGCGTAATGTCACAGCGGCCTACGATCACTCGCTTGGCACCTAGAGAGAGACCTTACTCCGAAAACACTTTCCGGTTGCGTCCGCCACATTCCAATACGTGGAAGTCGCCATAGCACAGCTTGTCAAGCGGAGTAAGCAAATGATAAGGGCAGTCACAAGTCTCTGGAGAACAGTGGAAGATATCCATACGTACCATTTGAGCTAAAAAACATCGGATTCTGGATTCTCATTCAAAATATTAAAGATATAATTTTTTCGCTTAATAAAATGTGTTCCTTAAAGATAGGTTTTGAAAGACAGTCATGTACAATTTTTAAAAAATTTGAGTAGTTTACGCAGACTTTTGCTTGAAAATACGGGCGAGAAAGTATGTGATGTCTTAGCACCACTAGTTCGTGAGAAATTAAGATTAAATGGTTAAAGAAAAAAAGGGGGGTTCTCTCACCCCTCCCCGTGGATCCGCGCCTGAGATTGTAGAAGATGAAATGAGAAGCAGGAAAATATAATTTCTGGAGAAAACGAGAATTAGAAGAACGATAGAGACTAGAACGAACAGAAGGATAAAACGAAAAGGAGAAAATTTAATGAGGAAAGTGAGCAGGAAGAGAAATAAATAATGAGAGCAAAGATGAAATGAGTAATACGAAGAAAGTGAAGGGTGAAGAAAAGAAGATCCAGAAAAGGAAAAAAAATATGACAAGTTGAGGAATGAGGTAGCGGAGGAGGACAGAACGTAGACAAGGCGGACGATGAGGTGAGGCGAAAGTAGGTAGAAAATAAGAAGTAGATGAAAGAAATAGAATGAGTCATTCAAGAATATAATGAGGAAGAGGTAAGGAATACAATGTAGAGTATGGACAGGGGGAGAAGGAAAATACGTAGGAGACGGAGGAAAAGGATGAGGAGGAGGGGAAGGTGAAGAAGAAGAAGAAGAAGAAGTAAAAGGATGAAGATGAAGGAGAAAAAAGAAGGGGGAGAACGAGGAGGAGGAGAAGAAGATGAAAAAGTAGATACAGTTGAAGAAGAAAGAGTGGGAGATGTAGAAGTTAGGAGGAGAAAAAGAAGTAGAAGAGGAGGATAAGGAGGAGGTGGAGGAGGCGGAAAAGAGGAGAAATCTGGGCTGGCACTGCGCTGTGGCCGGGCTGTGGCCGGATCGCCTGTTGGAGTTGGATGGCGGGGTGGTGCTGAGCGGGGTGGGGGTGGAGGTGGGCGTGGGGCCGCGGACGGCAGCGCCGACAGGCGGTCGGGCCACTTCTCAGCATCTCCTCCCCTCCCTCGCCGCCTCCGCGCTCCGCGCCGCGGGCAGCGCCCTCAAGACGTCATCGTCGCGCGCACCTCGGAGGCAGCGGAGGGGCCCCTCAGGAAAGGTTCCGAAAATGGAGCCTTACTTCTTACGCGCAAGGAACAGCGTTTTGCCCAGCCACCTCCGAGGGATCTGGTACATTACCATTATCTTTCAATTCTTCAGACCCACAAACGTTTCGCAAAACCGCCCCCCCCCTCATCCCAGTACTAGATCAGGTAGATCAGGGCATCAGTGACTAGTGCCTCTGACGAGGAGATCCTACGGTTCTCAGTCCCGATGGTGACATGATTCTCTGTGATTTATCCAATCACTACTAGACGAATGCCGGAGCAGAGTCCTAACAAACGGGCCACGACCCGCACGCGATCTTTCCTTTCTCTTTCTTGTACTAACCCCACCACTTATTTACACACATTCATACTTGAATGCACAACACTACCACACATGTCGGGAGACCAGACGGAGCTTAGAGCTTGTCCTGGCTGGAGCTGTGACAGATACGTGGATGCAGAAATCTCCGCTTGCCGACATGTAGGTCTCTGCCGATTCTCACCATCCCGCGAGAGAAGAACTCCGCCAATTGTAAAACATGCACTACACATTTGGGTCTAATGACCACAGCAATTGGAAAGAAGAGATAATCAGTTAATCCAATCAATCAATGAGATCCATCACTCGTTAAGTCCACCACAACTTTGCAGATCGAGAGATAGCGTTTCGACGGCAGCCATTGTGCCGCATTTACTGCTTATGGAATGCATGGTATTGGTCCTCCAAAAATGCATTAGTCTGTTGGATTGGTATTGGTAACTTCAAAGGTTAGAGAATCCCAAACACTAGATTTAAGATGATTTCGTATTTGAAGTTTTGTATGTGTGTGCGTGTGTGTAGTGTAAATGACAATGAACCCAAAGATGTATTTGCCACCTACTTGCAGGCACATTGCAAGTTTGTCTGAGGGGGAGCAAAATAAGTTATTTTTTAAGTAGTGTCAATATGCGGCAGATCAACGGAAAATTTGTCAAGATCAACATAACTTTTCAAACAATTTAGAAATACACGATGTCAAGGAAGACAAACTAACAGGATAAATATGTTATTTGTTTTACCTATATATTCTTAATTTCCTTAATCCCTAAACGTTTAGTACACCCCTAAATTTTCTGAGCATTTCCAATTATTCCTACTTAATCAATGTATAGCCTTTTTCTTAGGGCCATTGTTGAAACTAACTGAATCGGAACAAACGAAAAGTTTCGATATCACATTCTGTCTGTTTTCAGTTAACGGTAGGTAACAGTTCTTAAAATATAAATTCAACTATCCATGCATAAAATTTCGTTTTCCGTGACCTCTCTGACATCTGTAAGAATGTCCTTCGACTGTTAATGTTAAAAGAAAGGTTGATGTGCGAAACTAAGAACTTTTTTGCTCGCTCTTCAAACAATGAAGCTCCTGGACATCGAATGTTTTTGTTTTCTCCGATTCAGCTACAGAAGCCAGTTTTCCTGTACTGGCGCAGAATTTTTCTTACAATTTATGGTTTTCTTATACAATAGCAAGGAACAAAATTAATGGGTTCTGTGGCCAGGAAGTCTTTGAATATATTACGACAATTTTTCGAACCGTGAACCACATCGCCATTGAAAACGTGCACGATTCACATTTAACATAGTCGTTTTCCGGAAAAGCTGTAACACAAACAAATTGTTTTTATAGAAGAGCGCAATTTCATTTCCTCGCAACTTCATCTACTTTCCTTTCATCGACGATATTCAAGTTATAATTAAATTTGCTCAGGTATTTTGTTTGTTTTTTTGTTTATGAAACTGGATTTCACGTTTTAAGTAATTTACCTTGAAATCTCAATTTTCCTCTCTTTGTGACAAGGGCATTCCGAGAAAGTGACGATATGTAAACGGGAGTTACTGTTAAGATAATGCCACAAATATCCAGATGGTCCCTCGGGTGGTTCGTGGACTGCGCACTAGCCTTCTGTGAGACGCTCCTGGGTTCGATCCCGACCGGACTCAAAATAAAGTTACAAATTTATAATACAAGTCGTCTCAGTTTCTATAGCTTGAGAAGAAAGAAAAAAAACTCAGGGAGGCGAAGTAAGACAGGTATGGTGATGGGAATACGTTATGCTCGCTACGTGTCTCCCGTACTCTCATGCGCGGATAATTAATGAAATCAGAGTTCAGGCCTGGGATCACCGCTAGCTGGCTAGAGTACGATTAACCCGGCTCTAACATGGCAAGTACTTTCATTCGGACAGATACTTTTTTAACACTATCGGATTTCTTTTTTTTAACTTGATGAAGTCTGACAGACTGTACTCGGCGCAACAACCCGTGAACGAGCAAGGGCCTACAAGTAGACTTAATATACTAACCATTCTTATTCCATAAAGAGGACGTGTGAAATGCGTGTTCTGCAATCAGCTCAGTAATTTGAGGTAAATTTGATATCTAGAGTTCATTTTTACTACACTTTCAATAACATTGCAATAGGAGATTCAAAAGTAGGATTTTCTAGGAAAAGTTAATAAGAAGTAAGGTTGTAAAAAATATTTCATCCAAAAAAGTAGTTTGCGTCGCTCTCCTTTCACTTTTGGATAGCGGGATTAAAACTCCGGTCCATCTCCGTGGAGTTTGTGGTGGAGGAAAAGTGCTCTTAGCAGGTTACTCGTTCTCCCGTTGCCGCTGCTTCTCATTGATCCGTTCCTCCATCACTCACATGATCACCACCCATCCATCAAAAATATTTATGTCAGCTTTGGTCGAAGAGGCTAGAGTGGAGGATGATGATGATAATAATGATAATAATAATAAAGAAAGCCCGCCTATTAGTTTATTTTATAGTCAGTTACAGGATTCTAGAGAAATACACTATTTTGATACGCGGCTCATCCCTCAACCCCCAACGAACATTCACTAGACTCGTTGCGAATGCTGTGCATTGTCCAGCCTCCCGAACAATCCTCGAGAAGGGGAAATGACCGCGACTGAAGACATTTGTTAGTACGTGCACATTAAGAGAATGGATTGGTCCGCTTGATGTTCACACAGCTGACTCAGGCTTCCTCGGCGTGAGTGATGCCGCGGCAGCGACAGACGCCACTCGACTGTCTTGGCCCGTCCCTGCGCCGTCTCTCCAGCCGCCTGCACAATGTGCGATGCGATCGTTAAGCCCCTCGTTTGTTGGCGTTCCAAATCTACGCTCGACGCCTCACCCGACGCAGTTCGCCCGCCGTCAGACGAACGAACGGCGTTTGAAACTCGACCGAGAAAGTGACGTATCAAGGACGCCGATGCACAAAAAGAACGACACGTTTTTAATGAAGCTCTCACTCTCAGAATAATCATTCTTATAACTCTTCGAGAATTAATTAACAAGCAACTACGAAGGATGAAAATGACAAACTCTTTAAAGTTCAGTGGCAAAGTAAAATTTGATTAAAAGAAAACTCTATGATGAGCATTCTAGGATTATTTGAAAATTGATTTATTGATTTATCATTTATTTGCGGAGTTATAGTAACTTATTTGTTCGCATTTGCTTTACTAAGGTTGTCGTGCATGTGAGGACATGTTGTGTGTGTGCCTGCGCCTTTTACAGTGATATTGCTCAATCGCACATAACGAAAAAAAAATTAAGAAGGGTTTCCCCCTAGTATAAGGAAGTCTGAAAAAAATTTGAATGCGTACGTATTTGAAGCGGGAATACAATAGAACGAGAAGTGCCATGTGCATCCGAAAAAGATTCCAAGCCACGATACCAGGCTTAGCTTTATTTCTGGTATGAAGACGCAATGACCAAATTGAGTTCCACACTACTTCAGAATCTACGGTATTTCTTTTAAAGTCTACTGTAAACAGAAATATAGTGGAAAATAACATTCTACTTTTGATTTCTTATAATTATTTATGCGACGTTCACAGGGATATTTTTATAAATCATTTAAATTTCATCTCTACCTAACAAACAACTCAAATTAAAATTATTTTCAGAATTATTTATATCCATTATAAATCTACCCCCACGAGAGCGTATCAAAAACGTCCCATTGCTTATAATACGGCATTTCAAACACGTAGCGTAGCTTGGAGAACAAATGTACTGCGCGGAGGCAAATCGCTTGAATTCTCTGCCGCGTGGTGAAAGAGCTGCCTACTTGGAATCCGGATGTCCGCGATGGGACGAGTGGGTCAATGGCCCAGTATCCAAATTTCGAACTGCATTAACTTGGCCTCCAGAACAGCAGAGATGTCGACGATGCCGGGCACAGCAGTCGTTTTGTCTCGACACATGCGGACCACAGTTCAATGCCCAGGAATTACATGTGCTATTTGTAACGAAGCAAAGCTGGCTACAGCTACTGACGACTTAAAAGATCTAATCGTACAATATGAATAGACAAGGAATAATCTGTGAATAAATAGTTCGGCGAGCTTTGTACGAAATTAATGTTTACAATTGCACCGTGTAAATAATAATGAAATATAATAAAATAAACAATATTAAAATAAAATATAAAACAAACTTAGATGTGCAATATAAATGTAACAGAGAAAAATGGAAAACATTAGGATACGATACAAATAAGAAAGCGCTAATGAAATGATTGTTGGAGGAATGTTTAATAGAAGCATGCAATTCCTTAGTTTAATAAATTGATAAAGACAACATAATCATAAAACTTTCTTCATAAATATTTCGCTCTACTCATGCTCTGAAGACCGTTTTAATGCATCCGAACAAAGGTTTGGATATTGAGAAAGTTGAAGGATGTGAATATGTTCTTATCTATTCATGAAATGAAAATCGTAACTATATCGGTACTTCTTGGCTCATATGGATTTACAGAGAGATACCAATAAAGAATCCTTTTATTTTCTTGCGCATTGCACCAATAACAAGGAGCGTATAGAGCAGGGTAACAATTCATGAACGACCGTAAAGAACAGGGTAACAATTCATGAACAATCCATTCCACCGAATACGAAGCCCTGAAATTGAACGGCACAGAGCACAAGAATTAGAACTCGTATTTAGTGTCCTTAAAAAGTAAGATATTAATAATTTACTTTACAACTGCATCCTTCCGAATTCCGCATCAGTAATTATTTGTGTGAATATATACCTGCAACACAATAGAAACAAAACAGTTAGATTAAAAGCTTATATTTTACACATGGTACATGAAATAAATGCCTTAACACTCAGATTGTTTTTACATTATTTTAATTATTTTTCAAGCGTAGAACTGTTATATGCAATTAAATCTGGTGACATTTTGCACTATATTTGGAAACTAAAACCGTTCACGTTTCACACATTTACAAATTGCAAAGAAAATCTTCATGCTTTTTGTTATTGTTGCTGTTAAAACTTAATTAAAATTAAACTAAAATTGCAAACCACTTAGTTCTGTAAAACACGAGCGTTGATGCCATATTAAAAATATTTACTCGAAATACCACTCATCAAGACAGCAGAAAATATTTTTATGAAGTAGTTTGAAAGTTTTATAAAGAGAAAAACCAACGATTTTGAAGTCTCATGTTCTCGGTTCTCGTACATCCTACAAACCGCTCGGAAGTTAAAGGAGACTTGTGTGCTTCAGAACTCACTGAAACATTTGTGTGTGCTCCTGAGTCTATAAAAGAATGTGTGCGGTTTTGGACCATAAAAGCTGTAGTGTGGTTCCGAGCCCATAAAGCACTAGTGTTGCATATAAAAGCACTTGCGTTCTTTTGTAGCCTTAAAAGATTTTAATATTACGAAACTTATAAAAGTACCGTCATCCGACGATAAAACGAAACGGCGCAAGTTTGCATTTTCAAGTGAAGAAAGCCCGGATCTCGATGACACCGAACCGACGGTGCTTACAGAATGCAAACGCGTTGCAAAGCGGGTACGCAGCCGGCAGCAAAGCGGTCAGCAGGGGCGGTCGCAGCGAATCGCTTCCGGCCCCAGAGGGGCACGCGTCGCCATTGTCGCGCGTCACACAAGGCGGCGTCCAGGACGTCTATACAGTCTAGGCCAGGGATGCCAACTGCACCTACTGGTGGCAGAAGCACGCCTCGCAGCACCACAGCAGCCCTAGCGCCTAACAAAGCTACGAGTAGCAAGCAAGACGGCGCTACGAAGTACAAGTGTGGAGCGGAGGATGGGGAGGGGCGAGAGGCAAGGCGAGAGGCAAGGCGAGAGGCAAGGCGAGAGGCAAGGCGAGAGGCAAGGCGAGAGGCAAGGCGGAGAAGGCAAGGCGAGAGGCAAGACGAAAGGCCAAGACGAGAGGCGAGGGCGAGAGCGAGGCGAGAGGCGAGGCGCAGAGGCGAGGCGAGAGGCGAGGGCGAGAAGGCGAGGCGAGAGGCGAGGCGAGAGGCGAGGCCAGTGGCGAGGCCAGTGGCGAGGCGAGGCGAGGCGAGGCGAGGCGAGGCGCGAGCACGTCCAAGTCTGTCAACGGACGGCTCAGCGGCCATATCGTACCATAGACGCCCGTCTCTTTTGGCCCTCGGCCCTCCGTCTCGCACACTGCTCCACCCATGCACCACCACTACTTCGTTACGCAACTGAAACAATGCGGCGGCCAGACTTCACGACGTATATGCGTTTAAATTCACCGAAAAGCCCATAGGCCAGATTAGAGCCTTTGACTGATTTTTCGATTATTATTTTGTGAAACAGTTCTCGGAGATACCGTCCTCCCCTACTTGATAATTGTCTTCCATAGAAATGTTATGTTCCACCACTTAGATCGTATTGACAGCAGGTAACTTGTGCGATTTTTATGCGAATCCATTCTTCTAGATAACATACACACACGATGTACACCTTCCCTAGGAAGTTTGGGAGCTTTCAGCAAGATAGGATTCACAGTAGGTCACTTGTCCTGTTTGGGTCGGAATCCAATATCCGTAATGATGACGTCCACTTATTCTCGATTGCTTTCCCTTGGAAGTGTGGGATTTTCTAGCGTGGTAGTGTTCACAGCAGGCTACTTATCTGATTTGTGTGTGAATCCATCTTTTGAGACAACATTCACCCATTTCTTGATTATTATCTTCCTTAGAAGTGACGAGATTTTCCTAGAAGATAGTTCTTTTAAAAAAATTCTGCCTGTTCAGCATTTATGCCTTTTAGGGACGTTCATAATACAAAATTTCACACATTAGCTTTTGGGGATGGACATTCGCATGCGTTACCTCCTTTCTCAGGAGACATTTAATCCGCCAGTGAAAGAAACTGTAGATGACAGTTTTTGGAGTTAATTGTGATGATTTTAATGGTGTGTTATTTGGTGGAATTTTAGAGAAATTGAAGATAAATAAATTATTTAAGGAGGACGAAGAGAGTCTTTAGGGAATCTTTAGCGAATTTTCGAACGATATGTCAAATAAAATTAAAAATAATATACTCTTTACATTTGTATAACATTTTAATTTTATAATACAAATCTGCACAAATTTTACGCAAATATTTGCATCATTATTCAGTTAGAAGCGGTCAAGATTTGGAAAACTTTCATGCAAATTTTGTGCAAACTTTGCACAAAGGGCATTTATGTAAAATTTGTACAATTCCTGCTTATCAGAGTTATTAATTTTTTTGTACTGTTCATTGGAGGCCCCTGGACCAGGTCCCGTCGGCCCGGGTGGATGTTACGTGAGATTAGTAATCTTACGGATTACTAATTCAACGTTATGTTAGGGTAGTTAGCGTGCTCGTTTTCCATGGTGCAACCATGGGTTCGATTCTCGGTCGGGGCAAAAATTAATTGTACGTTTTCCTTGCAATGTCCCAGTATCTGTTACGGTGTGTCTGTTACGATAAGAAAGCTCACTTCTCAGGTTTCGAATACCAGAAATACAGCATAGGGATGGCTAGGTGCTAACCACACGTACCCCTCCACCCATGGTAGACTGCTGGTAGGTTGTAGCTCGTAAAGAGCTGTTGAGTCAAAGTATATTCATACATACATTTATACATACATACGCATGCGCATTTATATCCACGTTTATATCCGCATTTTTACTGACCAGCTTCCGGAAAAATCCGCATCGCGGCGCTTGAGATCCCGCATGCAGACAATCTACCTCTAGCAACAGTGACGGACTCACTCAGCAATGTGTCATTGCCTGTACGTCTAGATATGTACGCAAGTGACTGAAATGTCGTGATATCACTTCTCTAATCACAATTCCGTCGGATCTGAATGCAATTGAAAATTCAGGAAGATAATTTAGACTGGGGGATTCGCTTTGTAAGTCACCAGCACACCCACTTGAACAGATGTCGGAAAAACTCCTGATGGCGCGACTTAAGATACCGTGGATACCTACGAACTGCATTACTTCGAGAACACCTAATTACTGCAGGAAAGTGGACTTACTAAAATATAGCGTCTCGAACCAATAAAACCTCTCACCTCGAAATGGCCTGTTTTTCGTACGGCACAAGTAATCTGTTCACTGTGAGTCACAACTTGTTCACCATGAATCTCACATCACTAAAATCAGCAACATTAGCAGATCCGTAATAATATTTATTAGCAATGCTCATTCCGTCCAGTTTTCACTCCTTTTTATGAATGTACAACTTCATAATAAAATGGGAATAAATCCGAACGATTTTCAATTGAATATTTTAATATTCGATTGAAAAACTTTCGAGTTTACGATTTGCTCATTACTGCAAAATAGCAGTAAACACTCAACGAATCATGATTTTCCTCGAATTCCTAAGCAAGTTTATGGTCCACGAAGACACTATAAAACGAATTGCTGTACACTGTGATATTACTTCATGTCGTAATGATGCATTCTTGCAAGATTACTTGCATACCATTCACGGTGACTCCTGAATTAATGATCATAAATCGCAAGGTTAGTTGTAAACTTATGATAAGAATACCATATAAACTCTATACATCACTCTCTTGCAATAAAAATAAAAATTCCATTGTAGAATCAAAGAAATGGTAATGATGCCAGATCTCGACATTTTTGCTTCATAATTGTATGATGGACGTGCCTGAAGCTCGTAGTTAAAATACCTTAGATAGTTCCAAAACGTACTTTTCATAATAATTTTTCATCGTGACCTATCGCTAGCGTAAGGTAACGACAAAGTAACATAAATGTAAAAACATACATTATTTTTCACGTACGGAAGCCAAAACTCATTCGGAAACAAAGTAAACAAATCTTGACAGATCTATAGATCGACAGACTTTAAGAGGCGAAGGAAAAGGTCCTTAGTATTCAGACCATCGATACTCAGAAAACGTCTGAAGACAAAAGAAAATTTAATAAGATAACCTATTATGAACACCTCTCATGACTACACTTATCAGAAGTTTGCGTTCTTCAACTCCAGAAAGACGTTCTAAAAAATTGAAGTAAGATAATGTTTGATCGATAGAGGAACATTGTTGGTAACAATAGATTCTACAGCGAATTATATCATTTGTTAGTATTGGTTTGAACTGTATCACGGCATCATATTTTCTAAATTTATATTTTTAAATGCTGCTCATTTTCTCATTTTGTTGAGCAACAGTACTAGTGTAACGTAAAGAAATTACTATTATAATCCTGCACAAGCTGTAGATTAATACTTCATATCCGAGCACGTTTCGTTTGTAGCTTCTGGTATATCAATAAGAGGGAACTGTCGCCCTCGAGCTCTTTAGAGGAATAGTAGGTTAATGGGCGCCAATTTTCCTGGACACTAATGACCGCAATCCTTTTCAGAAGACAAATTCTGGATTTGCGAATTTCTTTGTTTTCTGAAGGTTTGAACCTCGTCCAAGACAAAGTGAATTATCACCCATAGCCATGTGCATAACTCATTTCTGTCACCCCTAGCGGATGTTAATTTTTAACTTAGCGCTTCCAGAGGCTAATATTTTGTCATACACCGTGATTCATGCCAGGGTGACCTCACACAGCAGTTATAATTTGATCATTCCACGCGAATTTTATCATGTCTGACTCAATTGAAATATTGAAGAATTTTTACTTGACTTTTATTCTTAAGATATGTTTAACTGGGTTGACGAGCCAATTACAAGCAAGAAATGGGAAATGTGGACCTGGAACACATTTATGAAAAAGGTGTGGAAATTTAACTCATTCCAAATAGGCACTTTGGCAAGTAGCAACCAATCAACAAAATGTTTCAACAACTCACCATGCATAGTTTGGCCTAACGTTGTACATAACTGTGAACATGCTATTCGTGATACTTAAAAATTAAATTATTAAAATACATATAAAATTATAAAAAATAACCAAAAACAATGAAACTTATAAATTAGCTTTAGAATTGATTATACTCTACAGTGAAACCATTCTAAAGAAACATCTATATTAAACGACCAACCCTGTCTAAGACACATTATTCTTGGAACAGACACAAAAACCCATACTGTATATAAATCGAGCCCCTGTTAACAGATAACCCCTCCCTGAATACAGATTAGTCCCATAATAAAACTTACTAAATTACTCATCTAGAGACAATGCTTTCAGGAAAAGTGAAAGAATACAGTACAGCAAATTTGGGACATTGTAAACGACATTGCCGCGACACGTCATATCTGATCTTGAAACCTCGAGAAAATCCATAAATCATATACAATATACCGTGGCCACTGTTACACACACACACACACACACACACACACACACATCACAATTGGGTATCACAATTGCTCTCTCCATTTTAGTTAAATTTCTTCTCGTGACTCGGCACATCAAAGTGGTCTAATATTTATCTGAATTAAGAGAATCTTCCTGGTGAACATCTGATACAGTAGGAAACACTGATACGATAGAAAATCAACGCCAGTCAGGGAATGTTGGGGTTATCGACTTCGCCCCTAACACACGTGACGAGTGAATGTGTTGCGTTCGGAATATGCACCAATCGCTTATACAGACATTGCTGTACGAAGGAACAGCTTTGACAGCAACTACTTGGCTACTTCTGGCAATAAAACTGCAGGTTACCTCTACGCGCTCAATTCGTCAATGTGTTCGTTTGCAGTTGGCTCCTTTCCGGATAGCTTCGACGCTGCCTCTTACAATGCCATCTCCGACTTGTCGTTTTGGTTCTCGTCCTGTCAAACTGATTCCTTCTTGGAGTAACGTCTCTGCACCCAAAATCCACCGCTTGATATTGTGTTTTAATTACGCGAAAAAGGGCATTAAAAGCGAGTTTTTAGACCCGTAAAATACAGAAGGCATCAGGTACACTCGAAATATATGTTGAGTGTACGCCAGAAAATGGGGGTTCGCTACCCGGTACATCAGTTGATGCTCTCAACCACCCCTCTTGGATTTGGTCCTTAAAGAATTAGTTGTTGCAAGAGTGACATTTAACGATCCGTTTACTATTCTTTCTTTAAAAGGAAATGTATGAAATGGTCTCTAGTTTTCAAGGTTTCTGCAAGTTCTGACGAAGGTCAAACCTTCGTACGCCTTCTACGCGACGGTCTTTGACTGCCAACTTCCTTCGAACGCCTTCGTTCGTGTTGGTCCGAGTGTCCTCTGTCCTGTACATGTACTGCGTGTGTTAGTAACATGACTTCTAGGCTGTGTTAGTAACATGGAAATATTTTGCATCGTACACGTAGACTTCCGCGGCTCGAGTTCATGACTTCTAGGCTGTCTGGGTGACGCCGCGTCGTTGGCAGATAGGCCGACGTTTCGTCTGTCATGTCGCAGGTTTCTTCAGGGTGGTGACCATTGGTCAGTACCCTGAAGAAGCCTGCGACATGACAAGGTAAACGACGTCACCCGGACGCGGCGTCACCCGGACAGCCTAGAAGTCAATATTTTGCATCCACAATTGATGACAGTAAAAGAGACAGAGATAGAGATAGATAGATAGATAAATAGAGAGAGAGAGAGAGAGAGAGAGAGAGAGAGAGAGAGAGAGAGAGAGAGAGAGAGAGAGACTTTTTGAAAAGAGAAAAAAATAATTTTGAATAGTATTAGCAAATTAGTTATTCCAGGAGAAATGGGTTGCTCAGAATAATAACGGCAGATCGCAACCGAAGTTCGTTTCAAGAAAAATGACATCTCTTTTCGTTCCACGTTCACAACGAAAAAGTTTTTGAAGATGAAATTTGAATGTTTTACCATAATCCAATTCATTTAATATTTCAGCATATGATAAGTATATGGTTAGAGTTTCCCGTCGTACTTCTAACTGGAAATGTAAGTTCGGCTGGGATTTACCGGTATACCGAAGACCTCAATTGAAAATAAGTTACAACATAGTGACAATCAAATACAAAACCGACTGCTGGGGAAAAGTTTGCCATAGCTTTAATACCTAAGAATACAGTGGATCGCGCACGGTGGAACAATTGGAAAACTGTATCGCTAATGACCTAGATGTTGATGGGATCTTAAACAACATAAAAACAAAACAAACAACTTAAAGAACGTTCTTGCAACACTTTCTGTCGCTAAAACAATCCTTGCAAGACTAGTAGCGTTAACGAATCATTTAATAGTCCCATGCAACCCAGAGAAAAGCTAAAGCGAGCATTTGCAACCAAGAACTTTTGGGAGACAACTTGAGCAGACCCGGTGTGTTCAGCGTACGTCTTCACGTCTCCCCCTTGCGCTCCCATGGGGAACGAAGGGCATCTGCCAACTCCCCGCGCGGCGCCCTACGGCTCCAGCACTACGGCTCCAGCCCTCCGCTAAGCGACTAGCCGCCCCCAGGGGCCCTTCCTCCTGCCCCATCCACCAGCTTCCCCGGTGGTGAAAGCGGCAACTACTCATTCCTTCGCATAATTACAGTTAACGACCCGTATCTGTCAATTCTTTGGAGTGAATTAAGATAAAATGTAAGTAACTGAATGAGGGAATCGGATGTAAACGTATCTTTAAAATTTAATGCTGTGAGATAACATTTGTATTCTCATACTGAAACAATGTATGTGTGATAGCATATTATTATATTGTATATACAGTTGTTTATTGTCGATAACTACGTAACTGGCAAAATATTGAATTTTTTAAATTAATTATTCCTGCGGTCAATCTAGAAAGTCACTGTAATTTTTAAATTAGTACCTCGTTTCAAAATACCAACAGTAATCTCGCACTATTCTTTTTGTTTACTTTCTCGCACTTCCTTCGTAAGAAGAGAAAGTAATGTAATCGTGAGCCGAAAACAGTGAATTTTCGGAAGAATAAATCCAATTGTCGCGCCCTTGTAACGAAAAAGGATATATCCTGTCGATATAAATAGTAAATTGCTTCCTTTAACACATGCTGCAGCCAATATCCAGGTTTTGTGAGTCCTTGATTAATCGATTGACGGCAAAACGTCCGTTCGTTCGTTGTCAATGGAAGAGCATAAACCGTTCAGCCGATTTTCTCCAGAATTAATATTCCCTTAATGATCTGAACGAACTTGAGGTTTTCGAAGCATCAAACTGATATTTTGATTTTTGAGAGTACTTTACATGAAGCCAAATGTATATGAAGCCAAAATACAAAAATACAAATACAAAATATTCTCAAAAATGACGGATTTTTTAAAATTAAACTCTCTCCTCGGATGGGCAAAGAGACGTGTAAGAGAATTGTGAAGTTCTCATGTTCATTAGAATTCCTGATTTTTTGAAAATTGCATAAGTGCAGTTTTTTGGGGGAGTCTTTCTACAACTACAATATTCGAAACAGATTTTTCACTAATGAAATATGCTCTCTCAAAGATACATATTAAAAAAAGCTCATGTTCAATTTTTCGAAAATATGGGTAGTTTCGATGCATTTGTGCGCGAAGTATTGGCAAATTTAGTTTTTTTAAATAATTTGTTTTCGTAAAACAGCTCCATATTTCATTAAATGTTATCCTGTATCTATCAAGGGACAGTAAAACATATGGTGCCAGTATCAATTTCGACAAACTATCCGCATTTTCAAAAAATTGAAAAGAGTTTAATGTTTCAAAACTACAAAATCGGTGATAAGATTTTGTTCCCTTAATGTCCGTTCTAAATAATCAGTGCATTAAAAAATGTGGTGTACATTTTTTTAAGTACGTTTTACGTAATTTGAGTCTGTAATGCAATTTCTAAAAACAAGAATTTTCTTAAAAAACTGCAACAATTGTTTCCTTCAAAATTTCTCCTCGTATGTAACAATGGACCGTAAAAAATATGGTGATAGTTCTATATTTTGTGAATTTAGCGGAGCAGTTGGAAATAATGAGAGAAATCATGTGCTGTTGTAGAACCACCAGTTGACTTTGGTCATTCCGATATCTAAGTTGAAACAGTAACGGTTTATAATCTCTTCTCTCCATTGACAAGTTGGTAGATCAGAGTGGGATATTGTAAACATTTATTTTTTGTATTAGAAACTGAGTGAAAGCCGAAAAAGCGGCGAAATTTACATTATAAAGTACTAAAATATGTGATTTGCTTTGTCATGACACAACCTTATTCAGAGCTTTTTTGCCGATTTTCTTGAGCAGAAGGAGTAATCATTAAACAAGCATACATCTAATTTGAACGAAAGAAGGATAAGGCCCGATTTTTCGCATAAAAACTGAATCGTCTGTCGGTGTTAGAATTCTTGAGAGTAACGTTTGCATTCTTAGGATAGCAGAATCTCCCAAATAATTTCATATTTCCGGTGTGATACATATTTCTCAGAAATATACTTGTTTATTGAAGCATTCAGTCGAGACAAAAAACAATGTAAGGAACTACAAAGTACATCAAGATAAATACACAGCGAATAATTCGTAGAATTGAAAAACAATGTATGATAGCATTGCTCGTGAATACAACTTTCTTCTTATGTGAAGAAATTCTGACAATAACATATTTTTGTACGATACTCATTACAGAAGCTATTGCGCTACGGATGATTCACAGACAGGTCTAGGGATGATTTTCGTGATTAGCAGGAACACTCAGAGTAAATTCGGTGTTATCTATCGTCGCCCCTGGACCCGCTGTGTCCCTCGGGAGGGTGACTTCCTCTCCACATCCCCTCCCCTTCCTTCCCCTAACCCCGTCGCTAAGTGATCGCCTTGCCCTCAGGGCCGTCCCCGCTCACCTGGGCCACCAAGCGATCCATCGCTTGCGGGTGCGCCTGGTAATAGACATACTTTTATTTACTTATTGATTAGTGATCTCGGGCGCGTCAACCGCCAAGTTCATTAATCCCGTGAATGTAGTGCATGTTTTTTTCCGCGGGAGGCGACTGTGGTCTGCTCTCCCTAGATGGCGAGATCCAGCGCCAACCTACGTCAGCTGGAGGGGATTTTCCCAAACCAGGTATCTTTTACCAGCATGGCACCGCCCTAATCGAGACACATTGTAAGATCTTGACATGTATTGTAGTGTAGTACATGAATGTGTGTGGTCAATGAAGGGTGGTGAGGGGAGGACAAGGAAGAAAAAGGAAAGTTTTGTTAGGGTACAGTTCCGACTTTCGTCTAATGTTGATCGGGGAAACAACGGAAAACCGTCACGGAATTCTCCTCCGGGCAGAGGCTGAATTCGTCGTAGATATGTAGATAGTGTCGAAACTCCTGCCACCGTCAGGACTCAAATCCTAGGACCTTCCGGTCAAAGGCCCTGCAGTGACATCAATTGATGCCCTGAGCCTCCTAAGCCAGTAAATTATCATTCTAAATTAAGATAGAATTAATAAGTTATGAATTACTAGCTTATAACGAGACAAAAAGTCACATAAAGTTTACGTGGCAAATAAATGGCAAAACAGGGACAGATATACGCATTAGTGCAACATATAGAATATTAAAATAAAAGCATTGAATGTTTATTACCCTGTAATATTCAAGAGAGAATTGGAAACTTTTCCAATTAGTAGACCAGTCGTCGTCAGTTACATTTACGAGCATTTAACCCACGAGGAGATAAATATGGTCGCCCCTCAAGCTCTACTAGGAGTTTCAATTAATTGGAAAACCCATCATTGCTGCGGATCAGTCGCCATTTTTTATTCCAGAACGTCACGCTTTTAAAACTGTACAATCTCATCGTTTACGTTTGAGAATGTGATGAGTTATGATGGAACGGGTATGAATAATAAGCTCAGATATTTAGAAATAGTTTAAACGATCGCAATTCTCTGAATAAGGGCAAATACTACGAATCTAATAAAAAATACTTGTGAAAAATTGGGAAGAATAAACATTGTGAAAGAAGAAAACAATGTTTAAGCTTTAATGGAACAGTTTAAAACTAACAATCTATTTATTTGGAAAATAAGGGAAGGGCTATATGCACGATAATACACATTAAATGTGTAAAAGTACTTTAGAGAATTCAGCTTGATAAATGTATTTCCTTTCGAGCAACAATTATCATTCGCCTTTCAGAATTTAGAGGTCATCCATAAATTACGTAACGCAAAAGAGAGGGGAGGGTTTTCAAGCAACGTTACGCTCGATACAGTGTTATGTAACACTGATCTATTTTTAATTTTTCCACAGGAGGTGAAACAATTCCTTTTTTCTATGTTATAACAAAACATTAAAATATTAATTACTTTTCAAAAATACAATTAATTTAAAGTTATTGTGTAATTTGTAACAATAAATGGAGTAATATTTTCTATAGAATCTGTAAGATTACGAAGAAAATTTTGAAAAATTATCTATCGTATATTCTAGAAACCAATGAAATTGGTGCAGAAGGCTGTTGCTCATGCGTCATCCACGACATATGTACGGCGTGCAAGATATTTTCACGTCTTTGATTCCTTCCTTCACATCATATTGTTATTTGTAGTCAGCATCCCCAATTAATTCTGACCTTAATTATCATAAATTTAAAAAAAATTAATACAAATGGTTTTTACTGTTATAATTTTTTTCTTTGTGTGCATGGAAGAGGGGGTCTCAAGCGTTACGTAATTATTTAGGTGGGTACAAGCGAGCATTACGGCTGCGTTAATGTGGGGGGAGGGGATATTCGAAACACTGCAAGTTTGCGTTTTGTAATTTATAGGCCTCTTAGAGTTTACCCTTTTATATATGGAGTTCCAGGAAATATTGAATTATTTCGAGTGAATAAACAAAGGATGTTTTATAAGACCGTGCAAGATGATGAGCAGGAACCCGGATCTGTGCACTTGACTCCGTACGTGTCTCATACATTCTTCCTCTCACGCTTTCGACCTCGAGTTGAAAACCAAATGTGGATGACGATCACCACTTAACGAACGTGCATCAGCGTATGTGTTCTGGTATGGCGTCATACTAGGGATGACATATGGCGCCCTACATACAGGCAATAGAGATACGTAAATATTTCTACAAGAGACTAAGCATACGGAATTGAATATCACGACGTCTCTTATAGGGAGAACAATCCAATGGGTTTCTTTAGCCAAAACAAATATCTTATGAATTATTCTCTAAAATGGAAAGAAAAATGCAAACAAAAGCGTGCACTAGAAAATACACCTCTTGGGTACCATAAATTTATAACTCACAGTGGGCCTCTTCTCCTCTATGAAGAAAATTTCATGGTAAAGTTTCTTTTTACTTTCACGGAGAGAAAATATATTTTAATAAACATCCTAGTAGACTGCAGTATTGTAGTCATACTGCATTTTTTACTTCAGATTCATCATGTGCAATCAACAACCATTTCCAGCTTTCTGCCATAAAACGTTGACTTGAAGAATCTAAAACCTGTGGGGCAGTGGGTAGTATTTTATAATTGGTAGATACTTTAAGTATAATTTCTCTGCAAGTTCCATTTTTTCTCACCAATATATGCGATGAGCTCATGGAAATTCAAAATTTGCCACTATTACCTTCATTTTTATATTAATATAGGCATAGTTGCGACGGAATGAGAATTGGGAAGTAGAAAACCTGCCCCGATTATATAATGCTCATGATAAATTCCATGGATTAACTGAATTTGAAATTTGGATCCTGGGCATTCATCAGCTCAACACGACGCTTCATCAAATAACACAAAAAATAATAAAACAAATAGAAATAAGTGCCGACTACAGTAGTATGAGTGGTGTTGCCCTTACTTCCAAACCGGAGCTCGCGTGTTCGTAACCAGTTGGAAGTGATACTCGAAGAGTGAAAAATCTTCAGTGTCGTGTACTTGCCGAATCATGGCTAATTGTTCTCAAAATGAAATCTTCATACACCTCCCCTACTATTGAGACCACATATTAATTTAACCGACGAACGATTTAAGCAACGGCTGAAATGAGACTTACTTTGTCGGTCCCTGAAGGCAAATATTAGGCCCCGATTACGCCTGTCAGGACTTTTTGTCACTTCAGCACTTTTATACGATAAAAAATACTTTAACAATAAGCAAATACATGTTCGTCTAGCAAACCTTAGCCAAACTGGGAACGTGAGGGTTTTTCATTTCAATAATTTACGCAATACCGTAATCATTCAACAAAAATAATTCCTACTTATTAACAAATAGACTGAAGGTCAGTATTCAACTTATTGCATTATCTTGGCTATAATTTCTCGCACCCAAAGTTCCTGATGCACACACTTGGCATTCAAATAGTATACATGTAACAAATCTAATAACCTTTCTAAAAATATTTTGAAAATTTCGAAAAATCCCGAACATATACATCCATTATAATGGCAGCCGTAAGCTGAGAGATTCGAATCCCACCTTACACACGATGTTTACTTTAGTGTAGTAGCATGGTGGGACCTATTTCAACCATCATATACCATCTCTAATACCTAATTCCTTTGTAAAGATAACGCTGCTGGAATGTTGTGTGAATGAAGTATGAAAGTAAGTGCCTTGCGCGCCAGGGCAAGTAAGCACTGTGATGGGTGTATTGGTTTCTTGGTGTGCCCAAAACCTAAAAGAAAATTCAAGCGCCGCCACGGCTTACGAGCCACTAGTGGTAGAGGCAGTTCCTGGCTAGAATGGGTGTACGAGTCACTAATGGTAGAGGCAGTTCCAGGCTGCCTACTTCTTCTTCGTCTTTTTCTTCGCTTTTTTCCTCTTCCCTCTCGTCACAAATTTTATCATTTATACTTTTTGACCCTTCCCCTGTACGTCTTTTCTTTTCTCTTTTACGCAAACTTCCCTTTCACTACTCAGTATAACCATACTCAGTCCCATTAATGTTCGGCCTAAGCTGCCATCCTGAATTGAGCGTTTTTCCTGGTTTACTCAATCGCTTAAGGCGTATGCCGGGATGGCCCTAATTTGTTCTCTCCAGACGTAAATGTACAGCTTGTCCTCCCCTCTTTAAAATGTTACTATTTAATGTATGTAAATTCAGTGGTTAGGCGGAAGAGCAGGCCCTATGGCCTGAGCTCGCCATTAATAAAGCATTAATTATTATTATATCTTATATTATTTATTATTATTTTATTTATAATAACGTTGGATGACGTGAAAGGGAAGAAACACTTTGATACCGTGCATGTGGGCAATTTTTCTTTGAGAACACTCTCGTGCAAACTGTGTCCGTGTGAGAACGTTCTTTCGTACTTATGGCAAAATAATAGCCTTAAGTATTAAGTGAAGTGTTACCTCGTCGGGTGCGATTCTCGGGAAGTAATAATTATTTCGATGAACAATTTATGAGGCACACGACGTTAGTGCCGCATTGATTTTGGACGTGTCGTATAGTACGTGTTTCAATTCCACCGTACGCTTCCAAGGACTTAATTATTGGGAAGTGATATCAAACCCATGTGGCATTGTGAGCGAGTGTCGACCTAGCAGAGCTAGTAAGAGAGCTTAGCAATCGAGGAAACCGCATCTGCAGTTGGTAAGCGGAGCAAGGCGCTGAAGGCCCATTCAATTACGCTTTCATCCACTGTCCCTTAGGCGGGGCAGAAAGTGACAGCTCTCTCGCTCCTTCTGTCTCTATGAATCTCAATAACCTAATAACGGTTCCCTCTCCTGATGACGGTGGGCCGGCCGTCAGCCAGCAGTCTAAAGGTGAGAACTGAGAGTCGATACGAAGACTAATTCAAGGGTGCACTGCACACAAAAGACTTAGAGGAACAATCATCACCACAAGAACACACCTCAAAAATAATGAACCCTTATAATAAAAAAAATATTCTTAAGTTAATGAGAGAAGTTACATAAATAATTTTGCTTTGTGTGAAATTTCAGCCTATAGTGTATCCAAGTTTATAAGAAGCAGAATCAAGCTGTTTATTATTAAAATTACATGCTGTGTGTTCTAATAAATGCTTCCAATCCCTCATAGTCTAAGTAGTGTAAAGTCAGCGATTTTCCGATCACTCTGAAAAATACACATTTTTGGAGAAATCTATACCTTCTGGCAGCTGATTGAACGCGTTAAAGGATATACTGCGGCCAGCGGTAAGGTAGTATCTTCCGCTGAACATCACACTGTGAGTATGTCGCAAAAATCAGTGCTAGATGTTCAGGAGCAGAACGAAGTTCCTTGTAGCAAAATTCTTAGGATAATTTCGGGACAACCGCATACAACGTCAAGGGTTGTTACAGAAACAAATGAAGAGTACAATACTGTATACCAATTACATTGAATACTAAGATCAACAGCATGATTAAAAGTGATTCACGTAATTTGCTAACTAGCAGCAAGTGTTTGTTCAAGCAGAGCTTCTCAAAGGGCGGTTAACTTCGCGAGGTCTGGCCCAGCGCTTTGTCGAATAAGCCCAGCAGACGGGGAGGGGTGGCGCTCGGGCGCGATCGGCTCTAGTCTAACGAATGGCTGGTGCCACGCGGGCCCAAATGTTGCATTTTAAAAGCCCGGTACAATTTGACAGTTTCACGTCTTCCCTTGACGCTTTCATCCCCGTTTCCAGAAGCCGGCTTTTCTTCGTCCCTCGAGCAACGCCGCCGCCGCCGCCGCCGCCGTCGTCACCCGAACCCACGGGCGCCCGCTGCATCATTGAGAATCTCAACGGACGCCGTACCGCGCCGGCCGCATTCTTGGCAGCGCGAACGGAGGAGATGTTGCGGAGCGGGTGGGCGCTGGGGAGGGGAGGGGAGGAGGGCGCAAACGGAGCGCGACGCTTATGTTTCAGAGGCGCGGCCTTCACCGTAAAGCGCTGGCGCGCGCTCAACGCGGCGCCGCGGTGGCAGAGGTGCTCGCGCGGGCGACGGCCTCTGCGGGCGGCGCTTCAACCATCGTCCACAGGCGTCGCTGGCTAGGGAAGGGACGTGTGGGGGCGCCCCACTAATGTTGATGATAAACATTCGACATAAAACATCGCCACAAACGATCAATAAATGCTCTGAAAATGGTTTTAAAAATGCCCTAAAAGTAAAGAAAAATAACCACCAAAAATTGTTCAAACCCAGTCCAGATGAAGAACTTTAGTTGTTGGATATGTTACCACGTAATCGAGGCTTATTCCTTTCGTTCATGTGAAGTCGGCTCGCAAACGTTTGGTTTGGACTGTTCTTTACCAGGATATCTGTCTTTTATTATCCCGAAATCGGCTGACCCGACAATGGCGCCGACAGGCGTCACATGAACCTTAGACTACATACTTACAACGGCTGACATTACAATTTCTGAGCGAAGAAACGGAATAGGCTACTAAGCAGTGTTGCCAGACTACCAGGATCTTGGTATTTTTACCAGGATTTTAATGAAGATATCACATACCAAGAGGAAGACAACCTGAAACGCATAAATACCAGGATTTTATACCCGGTATTTCCGTTCCATCCCGCAACTATTAAATACCAGGTACTTGATGTACGATTTAAGATACGCATATTTTTTTATTCAATAATTAAACACGAACATCAATATTACAAGTAACAGTGATATTGGTGAAAACACTGCCGTAAAAAAATTGATTAGCATATAATGGTAATTTCCCAGCACATACTATAGAAGAAAATGATACGTCTGGTCATACAGTTACATAAACAGCCTTCCATTTATTGTTGGAGGTTTTTTTTACTTTATACCCCATCTATTCAGTTTATTCATATAAAACGCCTCGACATCATGTAAAATTTAATGAACTTTCTGTGCGCATTAAAAAAACAGTTATAATATAAACAATTTCAGAATAAATGTCCATATAGTCAAACTTGATACCTTGCTTTTCGTGCGCACACTACTAGCAGGTCCAAACGTCTCTTTCTTTACCTTTCCTAACGCAGGGTTGTCGAGGTCGTCAGTGCGGCGGGCCACTCGCAGAGTTGGTGTTGAGAATGAGAGAGGTCAGAAGAAGAAAGATACTATTCCGAAAAAAATCGCTTCTAAATTTGTCAGAGCTTTCCGTACCTCTATATTCCATGGCAAATGGCGTTTTATCGAGGTAACTACTGTGTATTAGTAATAGGAGAATGCTCAATGGGCGATATCTGAAGGTGGAGGTCTATAGAGGGGCGATATATATGGAGGTTTGACTGTACAACCATTAGTTTTACATTAATTTTATTTTTTTACTTACGGCACTTTTAAAAAACGTATTAAAACGATAATATTAATATTCGGAACTATTTACATGAAACCCTAACGACAGTTTCGAGATGTATTTCACAACTGGCTTCATATTTTTTAAAAAGAATATTCTTTCTGGTAAGGGAAGATACAAACCAAATACGGAATATACGAATAATACAAATACGGAATACACGAAAATAGCACAGGTGTGAATTTTATTGAAATCTGTGAACTTTATAAAATACAAAACTCCATCCGTTATTCTCTCGATATCGCTTTCATACCGTTAAAACTATGCTGCGTGCGCAATCTGGCTACACTCTCCTGGCCGCTCGGGGCGGAGATGTACGAGCGAGTGCGAGGGTGCGTGCGTGCGTGAGCGGGCAACGGCCGGGCGCGAGCATCGCGCCTGTCAGCCGAATTCGCCGTTGCCCCGCGCAGCCACAGCGCTCGGGGCGAAGAAATGGCGCATAACGCGGCGCGGCGACGACGCATCTCGAGCTGGCTGCGCTCCAGCACCGTCCCATCGCGCCATCCCGACACCGCTCGCCACACAGCGCGCCACACCGCTCCCCAAAACCGCACGCATTACCGCTCGACACGCCGCTCCACACGCCGCTCCACACGCCTGCCGACAGGGCGAACTGCGACGGAAGGAGCGTCCGCTCGACACGCCGCCTCGACCGATTCCCCGCTCGCACGAGAACGTCCGCCGCGCACGCCGCTCGAACAACGCCCTGCGACACGCCGCTCGACACGCCGCTCCACACAGCCGCTCGACACGCCGCTTCCCACACGCCGCTCACACGCCGCTACACAACGCCGCTCCACAGCGGCCGCTCCACACGGCCTCCGCTCCAACGCCGCTCCACACGCCGCTCCACACGCCGCTTCCACACGCGCGCTCCACACCCCTCCAATCAGCGCTCCACACGCCCGCTCCTACAGCGCCGCTCAAAGACTGCCGCTCCACACGCCGCTCACCGCCGCTCCACACGCCGCTCACACGCCGGGCCCACCGCCGCTACACGCGCACCACACGCCCGCTCAGCACGCCAGCCCACACGCCGCTCACACACGCGTCGACACGCCGCTCACACGCCGCTCCACACGCCGCTCCACACGCCGTCTCGACAGCTGCATCACACAACCCGCTCGAGCCGTAACCCGCTCGACAGCGCCGCTCGACTAACGCGATCGAGGAGAGGTAGCCGCTACGACACCAGCTCGACACGACGCTCGACACGGCCGGACGCTCACACGCCGCTCCACACGCCAGAGACTGTGAAGCCGCTCCTCAACGCGCGTGCACACACGCCGCTTTATTATTTGAGTCCGCTCGACACGCCGCTCCACACGGCGCTCCACAGGGCGGCCGCTTCCAACACGCCGGCTCCACACGCGCGCTCCAACGCGCTCCAAGT